>CM076582.1:707062331-707229831 GCA_034641835.2 Pinus albicaulis
ATGGAATAGCAAAGCAAATAAAGGATTGAACAACAATTCTGAAATAGAACAGCAAGTCTAAAATGGAACAGCAATTGAATAACTAAGTCCCGCAGGTTGTAACCAAACTTAATCTATTAACTCAAATGCATTCTTTGCAATCAAATAACATTCTTTCACTCTAAAAGCAATTCACACAAATCACACTAATGGAACAGCAATAACTATTAATGAATTATGGAACAGTACTGATAAATCAGAAACGCGCACAACACGAACGTTTAGTATAACAGCTCTGTAACAAAACAGTAAGAACATGCAATTAACTCTTGAAAGGATTAATAACTTGATGCGGAGTCAACACACGATTCTATCTGTAAAAAACCTCAATGATTCAATCTTTAACAAAGCATGTAATATGAACTTATAAAGCATATCAAATTACCAAATAACAATGATAAACAAACCACACAAAAGTCAAGTCGTAATGGTACAGAAGCAAGTGTCCTTCGGGGCCGGGCCCTTAGCCTCCAAGGATACACCGCTTTAAGTTAATCCAGACGCAGAGATGAAATAATCACCAAGCTTTTATTAATGCATCGGTCAAAAATACATTGAACCAGTTCTCAACGAGACTCAATAATCAAAGTTGATGTTTTACAGAAAATTACATAAAAGCGTATCCTATCTATCAAGCTAACAGTGTTGTCCCTTTATATAAAGGTGATGGCGGAGATGTCCAAGTAACATGATAAATAAAGCAGCGATCCCTCAGGATCGAAGATCCTGAGGGATTCGCCAAACTGTTAATTCTTCATCCTTTCCTTTCTTTGGCGCCGAGCTGGTGTCTTCTCCTTCTTTTCCGAGCCGATTTGCTGTAATCTATTTAGCCTTGTTTGCATTCGGTTCTCGTTCAGAGGGACAGCAGTTATCTCGACTTTGTCCTTTCCTTTGGAACGGAAATTCCTCGTTTTCTCCTTTTCCTGTACAGAAAATAACCATTATCAGTGGCTAAGTCTTGCATATCAATTCTCACATGTTTTGTTATGGTTCCTTATTACTTTCCAAATTCATGATACAAAAAGGTTCACAAATTCTATTAAAAAGCCACTGAAATAGTCATCAAAAGCATACCGAACAGAGCATATAATATGAACTTGTAAAGCATATCAAATTATCAAATAACAATAATAAACAAACCACACAGAAGTAAAGTCGTAAGGGTACAGAAGCAAGTGTCCTTCGGGGCCGGGCCCTTAGCCTCCAAGGATACACCGCTTTAAGTTAATGCAGACGCGAAGATGGAATAATCACCAAGCTTTTATTAATGCATCGATCAAAAATACATCGAACCAGTCCTCAACGAAACTTAATAACCAAAGCTGATGTCTTACAGAAGATTACATAAAAACGTATCCTATCTCTCCATATCTTAAACTAACAGTGCTGTCTCTTTTTATAAAGACGACGGCGGAGATGTCCAAGCAACAAGATAAATAAAGCAGCGATCCCTCAGGATCTTCGATCCTGAGGGATTCGCCAAACTGTTAACTCTTCATCCTGTCTTTTCTTTTGCACTGAGCTGGTGTCCTCTCCTTCTTTCCCGAGCCGATTTGCTTTGATCTGTTTCCCTTTGTTTGCGTTCGGTTCTCGTCCAGAGAGACAACAGTTATCTCCACTTTGTCCTTTCCTTTGGAGCGGCAACTCTTCGTTTTCTCCTTTTCCTGTATAGAAAATAACCATTATCAGTGGCTAGGTTATGCACATTAATTCTCACATGTTTTGTTATAGTTTCTTATTACTTTCCAAATTCATGAATCAAAAGGTTCACAAATTCTATTAAAAAGCCATTGAAATATTCATCAAAAACATACCTTTTTAGTACTCCACACACCCCCCTGCTTACCTTGTTTCATGTCCTCATGAAAACATTGTAGTTGACATGTAATGCAGTGAGAGAGTATGTTGGAGAAGGAGTCTCATGCGGAGGCCTACAACCATGTTGAGTGATTAAATAATCAAAGAACTGACCTGCTTGCCCCTCAGGCATATCATACAGGGCCTGGTATCCAGGTGCAGGATGCCAAATAATTGGAGCGCAAAATCTATACCCTAACCAAGATGACCCTGCTTTCAGAATGCTCTGGCCATAGAGATTCAAACGGTCAGCAGCTAACTCAAAGTTCTCATACTTAAATGGTTCTCTGAGCTGGATGTTTGGATCAGAGATTCGATATCGAAATTTGGCTACATTAATGGCCAAGTCTTTGATGGAAAGGAAATACTCTAAACTCTCTCGAATGAGTGCCTCATGCATGGGTCCTAATGTTTCAATGACACCCGGAGTCCTCATGTGGTTTATATGAGCTTTCCATAACTGTACTGGGTTCCTAGGCTCAGCCCTAACTCGTAAATCTAGGCCATTTTCCTGAATTTGGAAAGTATCATAGGCTTTGAGCCACTTAATATGATTAACCCCGAATGAAATGAATGCTTGGAATTGGATATCTCCAATGGAGGGGCCAGGGTTCAATTCAGTCTCCTGACTTAGCACAAGGTCGTGCAAATAAAGTTCACACAACAATCTCTGGACTTTCACTCCATAATGTTTACAGCAGTCTATAAAATCATTGACGGTGTTGATTTGTATAGGGGTGCCTGCTTTAACAGCTTTTATTTGTAATTGTAAATACCGTTCTAATAAAAACAGAGCATAGTTTTTAGCAGGGGCCCTACATGCTAAAACATTATTGTATAAAGAACACAAGTCATTCATCTGTTTGACAACAGTATCTAGTCTACTGGTTACCTGTGCAACTGCCTCTTGTTCCTTTTTCCAGCCTTCAAAGGCCTGGCTTTTGGATTGACTGACGTCCCTTAGTTGTTGCTGCAACTCTTCGTATTTTTCTCGAGGAACCGTTTGCTCTCTAAGCTGTTCAGCTTCTTGCTGGGCTTGCTTCACCATCTTATGCAGGGTTTTCGTTTTCGGATCTTTCTTCCATAGGTCAGTGGAGGCCGGGAGTTTTACCTGAACTTTCTTGTTATGCTGTTTGGAGTTCAGAACCCTTATTACCCCTGAGGGTGGTGCCTCTGTCTGAATTTGCTTATCATCCTTTTCTGTTTTAACGCGAACATCCGTTTGTTCCGGATCCTCAGCATCATGTGGAACGGCAGCTGGATCCTCAGGGTTTTGGACAGCAGGCCGTTTGTTGGCCCTCTTCTTCCTCTTTACCTTCTGGTTCTTTTTCAGAATCCTAATTTGTTGTCTGAGCTGGGTTATCGTATTTAACAATTTAGTCCGTTCCTTCCGCAACTTCTTAATTTCCATCGTTTCATTTGAAGGAACAGCAGTCTGTCGATGGTGGACTGGATCATGACCAGTTGCTAAATCTTCCTCTTGGGGTTCTTCCTCACTGCTCTGCTCCGGCTGTTCTGGGGTATGCACCTCGACTGGTTCTGATTCTTCCTGAGCAAATGTTGTTTCTGCTCCTACTTCCTCTAGAATTTCCTCTTGTGACTTGGGAACAGAGTGTTCCCGTTCAGTATTTTCCTCCTCTTCATCATGAACAGGCATGTTTTCTTCTTGGGGTTTGTCGTGAGGGTCCTCTGAACTAGAAGGTTGACCATACTTACTCATATTGGCTAGGATGGCGGCCAAGTCATCTTCTCCCAGTAGGTCTTGTAATGGGCTATCTTCCTGCTGTTCTATTTCCTCCTCCTGTTCAGCCTCTGCCCCCTCTTCGGATTGTTCATCCTCAATTACCACCGGTTGGCTGGCGCTTTCCTGGAGCTTCTCCAGTCTTCCTCGTATCCGAGCCAACCGGGCTGATTTTCTGGGCTTATCTATGCTTCCTCTCATCCGAGCTAACCGAGCTGATTTTCTGGGTTCCTCCGGTTGCTCGGGTGGATCAACGGCATGCTTGCGCTTTGCCGATTCTTGGTGTGTCTCTGGTTGTTGTGATGTACTAGCAACATTTTCTCTGCATTTTTCCGGTTGTTCTGGTGGGCTTATAGAATGTCTACGTTTCGGGGATGGCTCTGCCACTCCCCCCTCAATCATTGCAATGAGCTCTTCCCAGCTGCTCTGCTGCTGGGTAAGACCATAACTAACAACAAGTCGAATCAACCCATGGTGACTAACAATTGCCTCTACGTGCTGTGCCTTTTTCATACTTTGTGCAGCATCATGCAGTAACGAGTTTAGGAGTGCCGATAAATTCACAGAGCATCTCTGCTTTAAAACAACTAAAAGTTTAAGGTGTCGTGGTCTTACCACGTCTTTTCTTCCTTCGCAAGTAATATAACTCTGCACCGTTCTTGCTAGCTCCGTCCAGGGTTCACCTAGGGTTGCTGGCAGAACTCCCTTCCCTTTAATTGTCAAATTCTGGCCTTCGTCCGGGAACAGTTCCATGACCTTCTGTAATCATTCCTTTTTTAAGGTCCATACCGGTCCAATGGCTGGTAGTCCTGAAACTTCTGCAATTATGGCATCAGTGACCGCTATCCGTTTCCCTCTTACTGTGGAATGGTCATCTTGTAAATTCTGCAAAAATTCCATTGCTACTGTTTCATTAGCTTCCTGTAGGCGATTGAAATAATTCAACCATCCCGCCCTTTCCAGGATCTCCCGGGCAGCAGCGGAGATCGTCAGCTGTTGAGGCTCACTTCGAATTTCTCTTCCTCCCATGATTTCACTGTGAATTCTAAATGGAACAGCAAAAACGTTTTCGGTTTGAAACACAAAGAGCAAGGTTTTGAAAAAGAAAACACAGAGTATGCAACAGTGCAACAAAAACAACTTTGTGTAAAAATAAAAATATGCCATGCCGTGAAACCATGCCAAACCGTCGTAAACTAATTTTTCCGAATGGTGAATTGACACGTAATACAGGGAATGATGAGGTTAACCTCCCCCCCCCGCAGTGTGATAGGCTGTCCCAGCCGGCAAATAAAGGAGCGGCACCCAGTCTGCAATCAAGTCAGAAAGGAACAGCATGTGGATTTATGCCATGTTGAAAAAGGACAACAGATTACCGAAATCGAGGCGGAGAATGGATCGCGTGTTATATAAGAGGCTGTTGTGTTATGATTTGAGGCTGATGGATAGGGCATGTATCGTACTTGCCAATCTCAAGTGGTCATGGTCACTTCCGTTGCCATGATTGGTAATGATAAATATTCATGCGATGTATAAATCGGGAAATAACATATGATTAGTGCCTAGGATATAAGAAACAAAAGAGTGTTAGTATCTTACCCATTGGTGTAAGCAAGGTGACTTCAATACCATTAACATTACTCTGCTGCCAACAGGTGTCCATAACCTTGGCAGAGTTGTTTTTCACCCTCAGAACCATGATCCTTTGTGTATACTTAGGAATGTTGTTATATCAAAATGTAGACCATTATGCTGGCTTGGTGACCAGTTAACCATAATGCCATTCACGAGGAAAGAGCGAAACGTGGGCAGGCCGGCTCGTGATGAGACCTCTTGTTCCAAGGTTTGTTTATTTGATATACCTTTTGGACCATATCCCTGGTGTGGTGGCCAGAATGGGAATGCCACTTCACTTCCATCCTCATGATCATGGTAGGCTGGCTCTCGATGAGACCCCCTATCCTGCATTTGACATTTGACATACTTTTTCTTTTTCATAGAATACTTTTCCTTATTTATACACAAAGGGTGGTTCAGCACTCCTTAAGAGTAGGAATGGTGGAAGAAGTCTTATTATCTCAATAGGAAGATATAAACTCTTTGCTCTTATTCCCAAGTACTAATAAAATTTTTTAAGGGAATCAACATGATAAAGATAACCAATCAGGGCAAAATTAGTAAAACCATGTCAACAAAAGGTAAGAAATAAGTATGTCCTTCCATTTGTCCTCTTATTAATGCAGAGCCTTATAGATATAGCGATTTATGGTTTGCAGATTTCGGTATGTTGTGTTTTTATATTTCATCGCACAAATACATAGCTGAAGCTTGAAGACTAGAAAGAAGACGGGCAAAAAGCATCCTCAATTTAAATCAGCAAAAGAGATCAAAAGTATGCTAATGGTATTTCGTTGGAAAAGCAACAACGATGGATAATAGAAAAAGGGAAAAAAATGCAAATGCCGTTCCTTTGGGAAAAGGAACGGCAATCATACTATAAAACACTCAACATGCCATTCCGTTGAAAAAGACACAACAGCAATAAAAGAACGCTGTTTCTTTGAAGGAAAAGGAACAGTAATAACCAAAAGGAACAGCGAAAATGTAACAATATCGTTTCTTTGAAAAAGGAACAGCAGAGATCCGAATGCTGTTCCTTTAGAAAAGGAACAGCAAAACAAGCAAAACCAACATCATAAAAAAACACGCATATGCTATTAGAAGAGCAAAAATCAAACTATGTGGAAGAAAAAGGAACAGCAAAAAAATGACAAGAAAATATTCAAATCAAACTTATGTACAAGAATCACTCAAAAACAAGAACTTATGTACAAATTGCAAAAAGAAATAGACCCTTAATGAATTACAGGTGAGGAGGATTTCTCTTCCTCTCCTAAGATCTCCAGATCAGTATCTCGGCGTAGCTGCTGGCAGAAGGATTCCCGAGTAAGTGGTTTACGATAGAGACGGACTCGGTGGCCATTTACTTTGAATGCATATCCAGAACCGTCAATGGTGATTAGAGTAAGGGTTCCGTTGTCATGTACCTTTTGGATTTCGTATGGTCCCAACCATCGAGTCTGAAGTTTTCCAGGGAAGTCCTGAAACCGAGAATCGTATAACAAAGCCCAGTCTCCCTCATGGAAGACTTTGTTCTTGATGAGCGCATCATGCCATTTGGCTCGCTGCTGTTGAATCAATGCTGTATTTTGTAGTGCAGAGAGCCGAATTTCGTCTAATTCATTGATTTTCTGTAGTCGATTGAGTTGTGCCTCGCTTAGATCTAGGCCAACTTCTTGTGCTGTTCGCAGTGTTTGGATTTCGAATTCTATGGGAAAAATGGGTTGTTTTCCAAACACTAGTTGATAAGGTGAGTAACCGGTGGTGCTCCTCCATGTGGTTCTATATGCCCAGAGTGCTTCAGGCAGTCGGGTAGCCCAATCACGCCTATGTGACGCGATGGTTTTTGTTAGGATTGATTCTATTATCTTATTGCTACTTTCTACCTTCCCATTCGCCTGTGGGTGATATGGAGTAGTGATCTTATGCTGGACATGATAATTGTTAAGTGTTGCAGCTAATTTATGCCCAACAAATTGTGGTCCTCCATCTGTAATTATTTCCCTAGGAAGGCCATAACGAACAAATAGAAGGAACAGGAACTGTATGACAGAGTCCTTTGTGGCTCTTGGCAATGCTTCTGCCTCAACCCATTTGGTGACATATTCTGTTGCCACCAAAATATATGTTTTCTGATTTGATGAAGGGTTGATGGGTCCAACGAAATCAAGAGCCCACCGCTCGAATGGTTCGATGACTAACTGTGGTTTCAAAGGCATCTCATCAGCTTGACCAGGTCGTCCTGCTCGCTGGCAGCTGTCACAGGCTTGGACAAACTTCTTTGCATCTTTGAAAATCGTAGGCCAGTAATATCCTGTCTGCAATACTTTATGTCCAGTCCTACGCTCAGCGAAGTGCCCCCCACACGGTCCATCGTGACAGGCTTTTAGGATGTCAAAGATTTCATCCTCTCTAACACATCGTCTGATATGCATGTCTGCTCCTGTGTGAAACAAATAACCTCCAATCCATGAAAATCGAGAACTTTTCTGAATAATCTGCTTACGCTCATTAGGAGTTAAATGTTTTGGTAATTTACCTACTGCAAGGTAGTTGGCAACATCAGCATACCAAGGTGTTTGAACAGCAACAGCAAACAGGTGCTCATCCGGAAATTGATCTTCCACTGCTGTTGCATCGCTTGATTTTGGTATTCTTGAAAGAAAATCGGCTACAGGGTTTTCTTTGCCAGGCCGGTCCTTGATTGTGATGTCGAATTCCTGCAATAAGATTAACCATCGAGTTACTCTGGCATTTGTGACGGGCTTATTTGCTAAATATTTTATAGCAGAATGGTCTGTATACAAGATAACAGGATAGCCTGTAATATAATGTCTAAATTTATTGACAGCATGTATTACAGCTAGGAATTCTTTTTCAGTAACAGTGTAATTCAATTCAGCAGGGGATAAATTTTTGCTGATGTAATAGATATCATATGGTTTTTTATCCTCTTCCTGCCCAAGGACTGCGCCAATGGCTGTATCTGAGGCATCAGATGATATCTGGAATGGTAGGTCCCAGTTTGGTCCTCGAAGGACTGGGGCTGTGGATACCAACTTCTTTAGATCCTCGAAAGCACGGTCACATTTGTCTGTCCAAAGAAAATCAACATTACCAGTTAGTGCATATAACGGAGCAGCAATGTGCGAATAATGCTCTATGAATCGTCTATAATAACCTGAAAATCCAAGAAAACTGCGTACCTCTGTTTGAGTAGTAGGAGTGGGAATAAGCAAAAGTATTTGGATTTTGGCCGGGTCTACCTGAATGCCGGCTGCTGAGACATAGTGCCCTAGGATAAGTCCTTCGGTCATCATCAAGAAACATTTTTCGTTGCTTAAGCAAAGCCTGGTAACAATGCAGCGTTGTAGGACTTTCTCTAGGGTGTCTAGAGCTGGATCAAAGTCATCTCCATATGGTGTAAAGTCATCCATGTAAACTTCAAGTCCATCATTGATTAAATCTGCAAAAATACTAAGGATAGCCCTCTGAAATGTGACAGGAGCATTACATAAGCCAAAAGGTAAAACTCGATAGGCAAATGTTCCCCAGGGGCAAGTAAAGGTAGTTTTATCCTGGTCTTCAGGGGCAATCTGAATCTGATTGTATCCACTGAAGCCATCCAGGAAAGAAAAGAACTTCTTCCCTGCTAAAGTGTCCAATATTTGATCTATGAAAGGAAGAGGAAAATGATCTTTTTGTGTTGCCTTGTTAAGTTCCCTATAATCCACACAAATTCTCCATTTCCCATTCTTTTTTGGTACCACCACAATTGGAGAGACCCATTTACTATCAGAAATAGGGTAGATAAAATTCACATCTAAAAGCTTCTGAAGTTCAGTTTTTACGACATCTTTTAGATGGGGATTAAGTCTCCTTTGCGGCTGACGCACAGGTCTGGCATCCTTTTCTATATAAATGTGGTCTGTACATAACTGGGGATCGATTCCTTTCATATCAGGGTAGTCCCATGCAAATGCTTCTTGATATTTTGTTAACAGATGGATGAGCTTTGTTTCTTGTTCCGGTGTGAGATTAGCATTGATGTTTAAAGTTTTCCCCGGTGCAATTTCCACAGTTTTACTATTTGCAACAGAAGTAACAGGTATTGTTTGGTCATGAATATCTTTCAGGGGATCTTCTTCCCATTCATTATCAAATGTTGCTTCTATCATGTGACACTGTGTGCGAGGTTCAGTTTGAGTAATGAAATTATTAATGGCATCGTCTTCTGTTTGATCTTTGAAATCGAGTGCCTCTTGTATAGTTAATGGAGATCTGATGTTATCGGTAAGATATGATACAGGGTGTTTATTAGTTTTAATCATTGTGACACTTGGCTGCGCTGGAGGATATAGAACTAAATTTTTGCTATTTGGTCCTCTGGTTATGGTCATATTTCCCTGCCGACAGCCAATGTAGGCATCGGCAGTGGCGAGCCAAGGTCTACCTAAAATTAGCGGGTGTCCATCAAGTCGGGTTTTTGGATTAATTATCAGGAAATCGGTTGGATACTCCCAGGATTCTACAGAGACCATGACATCATGTAGAGTGCCCTCTGGTCTAACCATAGATCGGTCAGCCAATTCTAACAGAGTAGAGGTGGGTTCTACAGATGTAATGCCGAGCTTTTGGCAAGTTGTGGTTGTTAAAATATTAATTGCAGCCCCTAGATCAACTAAGGCATTAGACAGGGTCTGACCATAAATTTGACCAGTTATAATTGGGTTCCCGGGGTCTTCATATTTAAGGGGTGTTTCTCTTCCAGACAATAGGTCAGATAAGGTACCGACTACTTGGACTCTTGGATTATTTGTTATATTCCTCCTTGGTTTCTTTATGCACAATTCTTTTATAGTTTTGGCGTATATGGGAATGTCTTGAATGGCTTGGAGGAATGGAATTTTTATGTACAGATTTTGTAATTCTCCCAGAATGTCAAAGTCGGGATATTGTATGGATCGAGGTATGGCTAATCGTTCTGGGAACGGAGGAGAGGATGTGGTTGCTTGATTATGAGTTTGTTGCTTATTTACATCCTCTTGTTGTGACTGATGTTCTCTGGGTAACTGATCTTCAATATGAACTGTTTTATCTCCCTCGGTTTCAATTATACGCCCAGATCTTAACTGAAGGTCGTTGCACTCTTTTAAATCAGGTCCTGGTTCTGGTGATTCTATGATTTGAATAGATTGGACCTGCCTGTTGTTTGGATTGGGATCGGGTTGGGCTGGGAGTTGCGGCCTCAAGTTAGACTGGGGATTTTGTTGTAAAGTTGGCAAAGTAGGTTGAGGGAGCGGAATAGTTCCAGCTGGGTGGTACATCGGTCTTTGCCAG
This sequence comes from Pinus albicaulis, assembly GCA_034641835.2. NCBI lineage: Eukaryota > Viridiplantae > Streptophyta > Pinopsida > Pinales > Pinaceae > Pinus > Pinus albicaulis. The sequence continues at coordinate 707,072,929 of CM076582.1, forward strand.
CTTGTCTGCCAGGGCGAACTTTGTGAAGTAGAGGGAGTCCATTGTGAAGGATACGGGCCATTTTGCCAATATGGTGGAGTGTAAGGAAAATTTGGCCAACCAGTTTGGCTTGTTTGATTCAGCCATGGATTTGAAGAAGGAAATGATTGTGGTGACCAGTTTGTAAATGGGGTTTGAGATTGATTTTGCCACATACCATATTGTTGAGCATTATATTGTGGGTTTTGAAAGAAAGAGGTTGGGTCCGGAAACATACCAGGTTGTCTCGGCTGCCACTGGCGGCGCTGGTTGATCGAATTCACCGATTCTGGTTCTTCTTCTGCTTCCTTATATACCGCTTTCAATCCAGGAAGTGAGGGGCAGCTCTCAGTAAGGTGATCTTTTGTACAGATGGCGCATGTTTGGACTTTATCTAATGGACACTCCTTGTGGCTGTGTTTTTTTCTGCATCGGGGGCAGAAGATTGCCAAATTCTGTTCTGCCTCCAGCTGCTTCTGTTTAGCCTGCACAATATCAAGTTGTGTAGTTAGTGTCCCCATAATATCGGTTTTAAAATTTTCTAATAAATTTCCAATTTCTGCACGTGTTACTCCTTCTGCTGATACTTTGTTATCTCTTGCAGACCGATCGTATTCTGTCGGTTTTATTCTTGTGCTGCCTCTCGAACTCCTGATACATAAGTCAAGGATGTCAGTAAAATTCTCTTGATAAATATCCCCTTTGCCCATAATGTTTAATGTTTCAATCCATTGTTCCTTCATGCCCCTCATTAATGCAGTTTTTAACACATTATCAGGTAAAGGTAGCAATGCATAAGGAGATCTTTGTAAATTATACTGAAAACGTTCCACATACTCTTCTAATGTTTCATTTGGTCTGGCTGTCATTTGAAATATTTCGTCTTTTAATTCTCTAGACCTACAATAATCCTGGTATTTCTTTAAGAAGGATTCTTTCATTTGATCCCAATTGTTGATAACCCCGCCACCTAGCACCATAAACCATCTTAAAGCAGCCCCTTTCAATGTAGAGGGGAATAATTTCAATTTTTGGGGATCGGTGGTGTAATCATACCCCCGACATAACACATCGAATTCGAAGAGGAATGCATCCGGATCTTCTGATGTGAGTCCGTGAAATGTGGGGATATGCTGAAGAGGGATAGCTTTCATGGGTGCATTTGCTGCAGAATCCACTATAGGATATTGTAATGTAGAGGTTTGAGTGTTGGGCTGGTTTTGAGCGTTTGGTTGGTTTTGAGCCATGGGATCGAATATATGCCAGTAACCTTCTGGGATATCTAGGAGGGTATTCCTAGGTTGGGTGGGAACGGTTTTGACGGGGATCTTTTTAATAGCGCTTCCTTTATCTGGAATAATGGGAATACCAGGTGTTTGAGGAGATTGAATCTCTTCAACAATGACTTTCGCAGCACTTCCTTTATCTGGGCTATCTAATGGCTGATTTGTTTCAAGAGGAGATTTTGGTTCCTTGGTTTCCCCTGTTTCTCCTTCTCCTTCACAAAAGTTGCTAGAGTTCCCTTCTTGCAATAATTCTGGAGTGGAATTTTCAACTTCTTGAAAGTCCTGCTCCTCAGTTTGACTATGCACCTCAGCACAGGCTACAGATGGTGATCCTGTGGCCTGAAGGGAGCTAGTAGGCGGTTTAGAAGTGTTTTTCTTGAAGTCTACTGATGGCTGAGACTCTGTTTTCTTATAGATTTCGTCTATGAAAGTCGTTCGGCCAAGGGTCACCGGCCCCTTAGCTTTTTCAGGTTTGGATGGGGGTTTGATATTCTTTTCCGGTCTTTTCTGCTTAGTCATGCACTCAAAAATAAACTACCAACTTCTATTCAAACAAGCAAAAACAAATCTGTTAGGAAAGCGGATAGTGAGCAGGTCTTTTACATGCTCTGCACGTAGGTTCTTACCTTCCGTTTTTAGGATCCAACTCCTCCCTAGCAGGCTTGTACACTACTCTGAAAAAAAGACAAATGGCTACACTCTTTCCCCGGCAACGACGCCAAAATGTAGAGCTATAAAAAGGGTCTCTTTCACCTCTAATTACCTCACATTAATATGTCAACCCGAGAGCGTTTTGTCATTACAAAGAGTGACTCAATCCGAGGCTCATTCGTCAGAGTAATGCTAGTAGTACAGTGCTTAAGAAATACAAGAGTAAATGGATGCTTAACTGAAATTAAATTACTTTAAAGAAATAAATCACACACTCAGAAAACTCAATAACTTATCAGTCAAGGGTTCGGCAATGATAACCCATCCCTTCGGAAACTGATGGAAAAGGAACTAGAGCATAGATCACGAGCCTGGGAGCTAGACAGTGACTGCCAATGCTCACTACAGCCTTAGATCATCTCTCACACCAAAACATCAAATGCAAGTAAATGGAATAGCAAAGTAAATAAAGGATTAAACAACAATTCTGGAATGGAACAGCAACTCTAAAATGGAACAGCAATTGAATAACTAAGTCCCGCGGGTTATAACCAAACTCAATCTATACACTCTTTGCAATCAAAGAACATTCTGTCACTCTAAAGGCGATTTACACAGATCACACTAATGGAACAACAATAACAATGAATGAATTATAGAACAGTACTGATAAATTAGGAACGCACACCACACGAACGTTTTAGTATAACAGCTCTGTAATATAACAGTAAGAATGTGCGATTAACTCTTGAAAGGATAAATAACTTGATGCAGAGTCAACATACAATTCTATCTGTAGAAACCTCAATGATTCAAACTTGAACAGAGCATATAATATGAACTTGTAAAGCATATCAAATTATCAAATAACAATAATAAACAAACCACACAGAAGTAAAGTCGTAATGGTACAGAAGCAAGTGTCCTTCGGGGCCGGGCCCTTAGCCTCCAAGGATACACCGCTTTAAGTTAATGCAGACGCGAAGATGGAATAATCACCAAGCCTTTATTAATGCATCGATCAAAAATACATCGAACCAGTCTTCAACAAAACTTAATAACAAAAGCTGATGTCTTACAGAAGATTACATAAAACGTATCCTATCTCTCTCTTCTCTATATTAAACTAACAGTGCTGTCTCTTTTTATAAAGACGACGGCGGAGATGTCCAAGCAACTAGATAAATAAAGCAGCGATCCCTCAGGATCTTCGATCCTGAGGGATTCGCCAAACTATTAACTCTTCATCCTGTCTTTTCTTTTGCGCTGAGCTGGTGTCCTCTCCTTCTTTTCCGAGCCGATTTGCTTTGATCTGTTTCTCTTTGTTTGCGTTCGGTTCTCGTCCAGAGAGACAGCAGTTATCTCCACTTTGTCCTTTCCTTTGGAGTGGCAACTCTTCGTTTTCTCCTTTTCCTGTATAGAAAATAACCATTATCAGTGGCTAGGTTATGCACATCAATTCTCACATGTTTTGTTATAGTTCCTTATTACTTTCCAAATTCATGATACAAAAGGTTCACAATTTCTATTAAAAAGCCATTGAAATATTCATCAAAAACATACCTTTTTAGTATCCTCCATGGAAAAAAGGCTTTTCTTTGGGTTGAGAGAGATTCCTAACTTCCTACATCTCTTGAAAAAAATTCTTAAATGGTGCGAATGTTCATCATAAAAATGTGACATTGTCAAATCATCTAAATAAACAACCAAGAAAACATATTTTTCATTAGAAAATTCTATGTCCATGGCCCGCTAAAATGTGGCCCCTACATTTTTCAAACCAAATGGCATCTTCGCATATTTGAACGTGCCCCAAGGTTTAGTAAATTTTGTCTTGTCCTGCTCATCCTCATGCACTAGAACCTGGTTATATCCTGAATAGCCATCCAACAATGACATCCAAGAAGAACCGACAACTCTTTGAAGGATGTGATCCATTTTAGGAAGTGGATAGTTGTCCTTGAGAGACACTTTGTTCAAGTTCTTGAAATCTATGCAGAGCCGGATTTCTCCAATCTTCTTTCTTACTGGGAACAAATTTGAAACCCAATAAGAGAATCTGATAGGAACAATAATACCAGACTTGAAAATTTTGTTACCTCTTTTTCAATTGATGGCAGCAATTTGGGATTGATCCTTCACAACTTTTTCTGAAAGGGATTTCATTCAAACTTAATTGGAATAGTGTGTTGAATGATGTTCTTGTCATACACCTTTAAATTTGCATATTCCCATGCAAAAAACATCAGAAAATTCAGAAATTAATTTAACATATTCAGCCTTTACCTCAGAAGATAAGGACTTGGAAAGTTTAACCATATTCGGTTTGTCTATTGTCCCAATGTCTACATATTCAACACCCTTTTCTGTAGGCACTAGTGTAGGATTTCTTGCTACGTCATCTTGGTCAAACAATTCTTCCAAAGGTATAAGACCTTTTGGAATATTTTTTTCTTTCAGCTATAGTATATTCACCTGAGTTGCTTCTATTTCCTGGTCATCTTTATCACAAATTTCATCTATGGAACAATTCTCAAATTTAGCCTCACCATGGAGAAATTTATTTTCCTGCTTATAATCCCAGAATAATTTCCAATACCGCAAGTTATCTGGAGCAGTGGGCCGATGTTTCACATGAATCTCAAACTTCATGTTTGAATAGATGGGGATATTAAAATTTATTTCCGTTGTAGCCAATGAATCTTCCATGATATTTTGACTCCTTGACACAACTGTAAGTGTCTACTCCAAAAACATTCTCAAAATATCTAGGAAAAAAATCTTGTATGCTCTCATTCAAGGATGGTTAGCTTGATATTCACCTTTAACTTTTTTTATCACAAGTTCTAAATCACACGCACTGAAATTATTTTTCACCCAGTTTCTTCAAGATCTTTAGGCCAATAATCAATGCTTCATACTCTGCCTCATTGTTAGTGCAATCAAAAGATAACTTATAAGAGCATAATCTAACATTTGTAGGGACCTTAAAAGGCTAATGAAAAGGGCCGCAGACCCAAATTCTAATGCTTGCCCCGTCTTTCCCCAAGGCACCATCAAATTCCATGGACCATAGACAATTTTCATCCTCCAAGTGCTGAAACTATGATTTTTGTTTTGGCTCAACTTTCTAAACTGTGTCTTCATGCTTTTCTGGACTTTCTTCTGCTTTATCTAATGGCTTTTCAAAAAATTTCTCTGCCTCATCTAATGGTTGTTCTTATGAGCTCGAAATATTCTCTTTTTCCTTTTTTATAACTTCTCTGCTGCAATTATGAATCTCTGGAACATCTTCTACTTCTACAAGTTATCTATCTACATCATTTAAGCTACTATAATTAAAAAAAAATGAATGACTCTAAATCTGTATGTATAGCATTTATCGGATGATTGTTGGGCTTTTCTTTGCTTGTGATCATATATTTCATCTTTGTTTCACGATACAATTTTCTCAATTGCCCAAAAATAGGGATAGTTTAATAAGAAAATTCTAATTGCAATGTTCCTCTCAATTCCCCCCCCAAGATCTTGACATCAACATGCCAAACCGTGGCAGTATGCCAGCTACCATGACATCCATTAGAACATTATTTTCCAGAATATGCTCTAGGGAGACTACCAAATCTCTAATAAGGCCAATACAAAAAACTCTACTTGAATCGAAGGACTATAAGTCATGGTAAGGACGAGTGATATCAAGGCCCAACTTTTCCATAATGGCTTTTGGCATTAGATTATGCGAGGCTCCAAAGTCTAGCATGGAATTATGTAAAATGTATTGGTGTATTCTTAGACTCAAGTAGAAAGGAGGAACCTCGCTATCTTCTAATTGACCATCAATAGCAGGACCAAAAATGAGTTCGGGTTGATCATATTCTACATTTACCATGTCATACAAAGGATATACTTTAAGCATCTTGGCAACATGGGACTTATATTTTTTATTCTTAACAAGCTCAGTTAGAGGAATAAACATTTTTAATTTTGAAATTTTGGTTTCTAGGCTGATAGGAGTGGATTTTTCTACCTCTTTAATGATGATGTCCCATTGTCCAGCCTAGTCCTTTGATGGGGCTTCTTTCTTCTGACTATCCTTTTCCTTACTTGTTGAACTTGTGGATGGTTGATTTACCTTGTTCTGATTTGTGATTGCAGGCTCTTTTCCTTTACTTTGATTACTTGAAGGATTCTGCTTTGTCTGAGTATCTTTCTGCTGAGATGCTCTCTTCTGAATGGGATTAACCAACACCTCTCTGCTTCTCAATGATAACTTCCTATTTTGTGAACTAAGTGCATTCAGGTACCCCCACTGATAATCATTTGATTTGGTTTCCAATTCATGATCATTGGCAAGGATAAAATCTTCATCCTCAGGCTCATCTTTCTTTTCAAAATACTCTGCACATTCCGCCAAAAACATGGGCAAAACATCATCCTTGAAAAGGATATTTTCCTCAACAATTATTTCTTCATATTCTTCCTATATTCCTTAAGAATCTTTCTGCTGCAAGGGTGTCCTAATTTTTTGTTGCTATGGTGGTTGCTCATGAGCCCATTGTTCTCTCTACTTGATCCTTAACTAAGGTTGTTGTTCGCCTTTGTAGTTAGGATTTCTGACCTCGGGTTTTCTTTCATTGATGGACATCCTGTCAACCATCTTTTAAATAGTCCTTATCAATGTGTCCATCTTATCATCGGAAGATGAGGTGGATGGTTCATCTTTAATAGTGACTTTTCTCTCACCTTTGGTTCTAGCTCTTTTCATTAGCAGATTTGCTTCAACGTTGGCCATGTTCTTTTGCACATTTTTCAATGTAGTTTCACTTATTTCCCTTAGTTGGTAGGCCATGTCTATATCAAATGAATCTGGATAACGTAAGAGGCTTGATCTCAACAGGAATTTCATTGTAATTTCTATTGAAGTGAGTATTGAAATCTTAGACTAATTCATTGGGATTTCTCTTTATGGTATCATAATCAGAAAGAAATTGTAAAATATTTTTCTTTACCTCCCATTAGGCTATAAATGCATCAACCAGCTGGTCTAGAGTGGCAATGGAATTAGCATTCAAGGATCTAAACCAAACTTTGACATCTCCAGAGAAGCTCTGGGCTATAACCCTCATTTTTGCATCGTCAGCATCAACTTCCTCCAAGTCTATGAAGTTAGTGACCTTAACAATGTGTTTTTTTGTAGATATGGTAGGATTTTCATCAAACAGGGGGAGTATTTGGCCATATCCCTAAGGTAAATCATTCAATTTAGTAGGAAAGATAAGTGGGGAAAATCTAGCCATGATTCCTATTGAGTGAAGTGTTGGATTGACAAAAAGAGAAGTTGGCTGAATAGGTAGGCGAACAAAAATGTAGGTACTAAAGTAGTAGGTATAAATGGTGAAGTCGACGGTGCAGATGAAAAAGAAACAATTGATTGAGGTTGATTTGAGATATGTATTGGCTCTTTATGGTATAATTGGATCCAATCTTTGATGTCAAGGTCTGATTCAGGTTTAATCACTTCAAAAAGCAAATTTCTTCATTTTTCAGAGAGCTAAGATCTAACTCAAATAATGACTTAACCTCAGAGAGTCTTAAAGGATAGCATATTATGTCAGATAAAGAGGTTTCAGACTTAGATCCAAACAATGAAAATTCAAATTTCAGATCATATGGTATATCTTCAAGAGAGAGTACCTTACTAGGTAGTGAAGTAGATCTTACAAATGGGATTGGTCCTGACTGAATCTCTGTAGTTTGATATCTATGCCTCCATAAAATATTCTCTGGATCTTCGACACGATCAAATAGATCAGGATCGAGATTTTCTATGGTATATCTTTGAAGCCAGCTCTACAATATTGGCACTGCAATTATCCAATCAGCCTTTTTGAAACTTAACCCTATAATACAAAGGATCAAATTCCAATGTTTCTTGTCGTACACCTAGGGAAAATAAATCTTTCATTCCCTCGAAACGACGCTATTATGTTATCACTCCACCGAATCTCTAAGGTTGAGAAAGATTCCAAATAAAGGTAACCACAAACCAATCTTTTAGCTTGGTATTTAGCCCTACCAAACTGGATAGGGCTCTCTCCAAAAATTCGCAGCAAAGAGGGTTGGATGAATTAGGGTTTAGTCTAGGTATGAGTACATGGGTTTGTTTGTTTGAATAGGTTTGTTGGATGGGTGAATTAAGTCAAAGAGGCTACGTCAAGGTGTTGTCCAGGTAAATCTCCTCTGCAGACAGAGGTGATCCCTCTAGCCCTAGGGTGGGTCCAGAAACTACGGGAACATACTAACATCTACCTTCCTAGATTGTAAATGAAATTCAGAGCAAGGAAGATGACCTACCTCATTCTGATGCTATGTTGTCATATTCCGTCTAAGATACTTGATTTTTCGCTCTTCTCTAGCTTGATACACGTTGCTATCAATGTTCGATTACCTGTACAGACAGTCAAGACAACACGACAAGTGTAACACCATGACAAACATAAAACAATTAAACCCTATCTAACTGATCAAGGAATGCTATAAATCTCATTATAGATGTAAACAAGAATGGAAGATAAACATCAGATGCATTTTATTATGATAAATACAAGGGGAGTTTACAACCAAGCCTTGACGTTGAGGCTCTCCTTCGGCAGGTCTGTATCCAAGCACATTTGTCACACCCTCATGAAAAAGGTTCCAAGATCTCACTATGTTATCAACACACAAAAATAATCACACTCTGTACTATTCTCCTAAAGCTATGATTGCTTCTTCTATGCTAACTTTTCAGCTATATGTTCAACCAGAACATGTTCAACTAGCACATCAATGGAAGATGGCTATATTTATAGAGGAGAGGAGGAGGTTGGGATCCATACAATAGTGGAAGGGAGGCCTTATCCCTTGGTAGGTTTCCCCATAAGGTGGAAACAAGAGGCCAAAGGAGGAAGGTCATGGTTATTCAGTCAAACCACTCCCTATGACTCATCCACGAATTTGTTGTGATCGAAACTTCGCCTCTATTTTTAAAAAAGTTTCCATAAATAGATTGGTTCGGGCAGCTCACTAAGACAGAATGAAAACTGGCGCGGGCTCAGTGTTAATTTTCCTCATTGGCGCGAGGACATAACGGGCTTCCAGCGCCAAGGAAAAAAAAGGTGTTTTTAGTGGTCTGCTCAGGAAATGGTCAACAGAGGAAATGTTTTCCTCATGGCAAGGGATGCAATGATGGTATTTGCAAGGCATGACACTTCTAATTAGTCATATAAATGGCCCTCCAATGTGTGAGATGGGGATTTCAGGGACAGTGACAAATTACTTTGTAACAGATTCCCCCTAAAGTATGAAGTCCGAACATGAGTGAGGGGTGAAATGCTTTACAAGTACGTGCAAGTAACCAGACGTTGATGTCGGGAGACCTGTAAATTGAGCATAGATACATATACATAACTGAAATCTCTGATGAAAATACATGAATCCATGGTATAGGCGCAACTATCCATCAAGAAGAGGATCATGTGAATGGATCCTCGGCATGGACGCAGCCATCCAAATGAAGGGATCTTGTGAAAGAGGTCCATGGTATGGTCACATCCATCCATATAGAGAGGATCAAAGTGAGAGAAATCGAGGTATGGTCGTAGCCATCCATCTAAAGAATCATGTATATAATCATGAATGACTCATCACTCCTTTCAACCTAGATTTTTGTGATCGAAGCCCAGGGTCTTGCGCTCCAACACCACCTAATCAAAGTAAAAATTCCAACATGTGAATAGATGTGTTGAAGTCGAACATGCTAGAAAATCACTTGATTACCATTCAATGATGTGAACCGTTAACAAGTGCGAGAAAAACCACCCATAATGTCAATGGCTCTCAAGGTACTACTAGTACAATCCACGTAATGTGAATAGTGAGATGAAGTCAAACACCTGTGAAATCACCCGATCGAAGGCCAATGATGTGAACTTGTCGTCAAATGCAAAGAAATTTCCATTAGGGCATGCAAGCTCTAAGGTACCAGAAAGGAATCTCTAGATCAACTTCCCGGATAATGAGCTAAAGTCGACAGGAAGTGATCTGTCAAAGGAGGGTCATAATGAATCCCACATTATCAACAAGAAACAGAGAAGGTAATATGAGTGTGAATCAAGACTGAAACAGAGGATCAAGGAATGTACAAACTGCAGAAGGATTTTCTCTTGAACATATCGGTGACACGACTCTAGAATTTGGCAGCATTTGACTCAAATAGGATCAGAGGTCATGTTGACAAAATTGGTAATTGAATGAGAGGAAAACAGATTTCCCAAACCCATGGAGGCAAAGTGACAGAGTGAAGATATCCCAACCCGACATGAACTGCGGATAAGTGTCATGTTCAAGAGTAAACATACTACCGACACAACTGACGAAAAATTTCCATTTTCCCCCACCATTTCTGGCGAGTACCTCTTTATTTTTACAGAAGCTTGAAGAGGATAGAATATGCTTGGCATATAAGTTTTTACTTCAGACAAATACAACCTAGTACATTTTACGAGCCCTAGGAAGGAGGAACTCGAATAACATCATAACGACAGAGCCCAATGTCATCAGTTTTAAAGAGTCTGACAAAGGAAGAACTCGGCATCTTTTCATGTTTAGAGAGTTTGAAAAGAAGGCAAAAAAGAAAACTCCAGTAGTCCCTTTTTGTAGGTAGTCTCACAGATCCGAAAAGGTAGAAAAATATGTCTGAGAGAACCTCTTAGTCACGATAGGCTAAGGTATTCCTTTTTTGTAAATAATATATCCCAGCCCGAAAAAAGGGGTAAATGTATACTGGGTAGATACCGCTTTGCAGCCATTTAACGAGTTCAAAACAATAAGCTTCTCGGCAATCTTTTCAATTTTAGAGAGTTAGAAAAGAGCTAAAAGGTGACTCCTCCTGGAGGAACGAGTGGTATAAAGGGCAGCAACTAGTTTCGGTGATGGTGGAACTACTCAGAACAAGATAAAGGTCAAGATTCTGGCTAACAAGACCACTCATCATGGCAGTTTCTCAGGAATGGGTAAAACAACCAAGTGAAGGCATATGATCGGCCAAGCAGATAGTGATGATGGAGTGAGAAAACCAAGGCTCATCTGGAAAAAACAGGTTGATAAAATGGCAATCACAAGAGGTAAAATGGGAATGATTTCATTTTTACACAAGCTTGAAATCAAGAAACTCTGCTTGAGGTTGGTTTCATTTTTACACAAGCTTGAAGCAAAGATAAACTATGCTTGAAATCGGTTTCATTTTTACACAAGCTTCAAACGGAAACAAACTATGCTTGAAAAATAGGCATGCCCCATGGTGACTCAATTCGAGGTGTACATGCCCCCCAAGCTTCAGTCCATATGAAAAATGGAGTGAAGGTTCAAATTATGAGTTCAAGTGAAAGACTCGACTAGGATTTTACGAGATCTAACCAAAGACTCAAATTGAATAGGGAACGTGTTTCATTGTTTTAACGAGGTTGACACATTAAAATAAATATCCTCATAAGAGCTTGTTTCATGTTTTAAGGAGCTTGACACAAGAAAACGAACTATGCTCCGACCAACTTGTTTCATTTTTTAAGGAGCTTGACACAAGAAAACAAACTATGCTCCGACAACCTTGTTTCATTTTTTAAGGAGCTTGACACAAGAAAATGAACTCTACTTCGACAGAACTCATCATAATGAATAAGAAGTCATGGCTTCTAAGAGTTCTGTACTGGATGGGAGAACAACATCTTGGAAATCAGAACCTAATGCCCCCAGCACACTATGCATAATGGCAGTATCACTGATTGCGGGCACGAGATAGGTAGCCATATAATTAACTTATGGCGGGGAAGATAAAACTGGCGGATAAAGACCCAGAAGGGATGATGGTGGGCCAAATGTTATGTTAGGACCAAAGAATGAAAGTTGATCAATGGTCACAATTCGAACTTTGTGTGGAAAACACATCACATGAAAGAGGGAAGAGACAAGAGCACCCATGACATAAGTATAGTCACGCCCCAAGAGTAAATTGAAATCCAAGGGGCTTGGAACAACCATCACATCCATATGGATGGTTTTCCCTCCCAAAGTAATAGGAAACTACGGAAGGATCCCTAATGGTTGAATGGTTCCTCTGTTAAAAGCCAACAGATACTGAGTAATAGGCATAAGCGGTGGAGAACCAAAATCTTGCCAAGTATCTGAAGACAGAATACTAACAGACATGCCTTCATCTATAATAGTGTTGGGTACAACCAAATCAAAGGTCTGTACCATTATCTCAAAAGGCACATAAGATGGAAGGCGGTATCCTGCAAATCGACTCCAATCAAAGGAAGCGACCAAACTACTCGAAGTGGGTACCATCAAACTGAGATGGTCGTTCCCCGGTGTTACCACAGCAAGAGGAGCATCCTCTGAGACGTCCATCATGGGAGTAGAAGGAGCAGTTTCTTGGACTACAAGGATGGAAGAATATTTCTCCAAGTCCAAAGAATCTGAAGAAACAAGAAGAACATGAGGAGGATGAGATCCACTCTTGACGGAAAATACCTGATCAACTAGAGACGGGATCAAGTCGACCGATGCCACGTCCAATGATTGGTCGGGAATGGATTCCTGAATTTTAATTTCCGACGGAGATGGATCGACCAAGGATGACTCTTGACCAATCGTTGAATCAACTAGTGGAGGACTCGAAGAAAGCTTCTGGTAACCAGCCGAAAGGCAGGGTGCAGAAACAGTAGGGTTTTCCAACACTCTCTTGGCTTCATCCATGTACGGAAAAAGGTGAATGCGATGATGCCCTTCACACAACTTATAGGGATTGGTAACCTTACCCTGTTTATTACGAGTCTTATTAGCACTAGTTGAGGATGTGTTACCGACATGACTTCCGGAATTCAAAGGCAACGGTGGCCGACCATCAGACCATACTTCATGTACCTTGGGAATGCCAGGGCAGTCTTGAAGAAGGTGGTCACCTTTGTACAACATGAAATGGAATTTGACTTTCTGTGGAAGGTTGGATGGTTTATCAATGGAAGGCTTCTTACGAGCAACAACTGCAACATTAGCCTCTCGCTTATCTAACTTCTTCTTCTTCGTCTTCTTATTCTTATTCTTAGCCACCTGGTTACTAGAATCCAAAATTTCACCAGGCGAAGGAGGAGAAGAGGATGAAGAAATAGGTGAAGAAGGGGAGAGGTCCACTTTAGAATCAACATGATGTTGTTCAGGTGGAGGAGATGGTTGCATGGTGGGCAGAACACTCAAGGCCACAGAGGTTGAGAATAACCAAACAGGCAACCCAATAGTTAACCCAGGAAGGGACAATGTTGCCATATAAGGAGCACCAACATTCCCAAAAGCAGGAAAAGGACTAGGGCTCCCTTCAGAGGGGATTCCTTGGTTGGTAAACTCTGGAAAGGTTTCCATTAGAAACAACGTTAAAACAAAATGCTAAGGAAACTAACTTTAACTAGGAATCTTTCGTGGACAGTTAATATTTTAAGACACTGAAACAAAACTCTACCATTTCATATTTTAAGAGTCAAGAAACAGGAAAAATATGACTCTATCACTTTCAGGTTGAAATGAGCATGAAAGGACAAGAGCTCGATGATTTTTTCACTTTTAAAGAGTCACGAAAAGACAAAAATGATTGCTCAGGTAATCTAAGCAAGAGGGTATACCAAGTTTCCGTGAACTTCCATATACACCTTGGTGATCAAATGAAACAGAAATGACCAAGGACTTGATGTACATGCAGGTAGTCTCCCTGAATGATGTGTTCGGTGTATCAAGGTTACAAGGCGGCAGACTCGGCTTCCTATGGATAAAGGATTTCAACCTAGAAGGGTCTCCCTTTATATACTCAACGGTACGGGGAGCACAAGTCTGTACTAGTGCTATCTGAAGCCAGATGGTGAGCGACAACTGCTAGGTTTAAAGACACCAGAACACGTCTTTAGCTTAGACCACTAAAAATGTTTCGTTAGGTTTCAATGCTTCCTTAGGTTAATTCAATAAATTTTAAAGTTGATCTTGAATTATGTCTCAATTTCAAGGCCCTACCGCATGTCATCTGACAATCTCCTATATGCAGCTATATGATGAAATAAATATTTCAATTCGATGAATGTTATCTAGTTAAGGGAAGAGTTCCAAACAATGATGCAACAAACAGCAATACTGAAAACGAAACTTTTTCCAAACTAGATGACTTTCACTATCCAAATGTAGTCTAAAACATTCAACGATGCGAATTATGCAATGTAATCTATGCAAAATCCTCTTTTTTGAAAACTATGCAATTGTAATCTATGCACAATTTCCTTTTTTTGAAAGAATAAGAATGCACTCAATTCATTTTTTGATGAAATGAGAATCTACTTAATGCATGCTTTTAATGAAAGAGAATGCACTCGATGCAATTTTTAGCTTTCAATCATTAAAAAATGTAATCTAAGTTCAATGATAAATCTCAAAAATAATTTTCAATGCAATGTGATCTAATGCATTTTAACAAAAAGAAATCTTTGAGACAAAAACTAAATGAACGCAAATCTCCTTAATGGAAGGATGAATGCAAAAATGATGCAAAACCACACTAAGAATGCAATCATTGTTTTAAACAATTTGTAACGAAATTCTTCAAAAGGCTACAAGACATATGAAGTCAAGCACAAAAAGGACTTCAAAAGCATGAGCTCAAAACAAGGCATTCATTCCCTTTTACATCAAGCAATCAAGAAAGAAGACTTTTTAGTTGAACAAAGAGCAATGTAATCTATGCTCATAAGTGAAAAAGTAGAGGAGAGAATGAGTAAATCATACAGAGAAAAATACCGGAAGGGAAAGACACACTGGTGAAGGATTTAGGGAAAGAACCTCAATTTTTCATACACCCTGAAATTGGCACGACTTTGGTGGGTGAAAATAGCGCCAACTAGCGCGACTTGCTCACTAACAACTAGCTCAAATGGCCAATTGGCATGGGTTTCTAATTGAAAACTAGCGCCAATCGACGCGACTGTCAGAAAAATAAAAGCGCCAATGCCTGAACAGGAAAAAAAAAAGAATTTCTCGCAACCAAGACCAGACTCACCACTTCAAGCAAAAACTAAAATATCGTAATTGATGAAAAACATAGGAACAAACAGGGAAATGGTCGTTCGACTAAATCTGTCGAATGGCTAAGACCTAAAAGAGTGACAAACTCAAAGGAAACTCCCCAGTGGAGTCACCAATTTGTTGTCCAGGTAAATCCCCTCTGCGGACAGAGGCAGTCCCTCTAGCCCTAGGGTGGGTCTAGCAACTACGGGAACATACTAACATCTACCTTCCTAGATTATAAATGAAATTCAAAGCAAGGAAGATGACCTACCTCATTCTGATGCTATGTTTTCATCTTCCATCGAAGCTACTTGATCCGTCTCTCTTCTCCAACTCGATACATGCTGCTATCAACGTTCGATTACTTGTATAGACAGTCAAGACAACATGACAAGTGTAACACCATGACAAAAATAAAACAATTACAACCTATCTAACTGATCAAGGAATGCTAGAAATCTCATTATAGATGTAAACAAGAATGGAAGATAAACATCAGATGCATTTTGTTATGATAAATACAAGGGGAGATTACAACCAAGCCTTGATGTTGAGCCTCTCCTTTGGCAGGTCTGTATCCAAGCACGTTTGTCACACCCTCATGAAAAAAGGTCCAAGATCTCACTATGTTCTCAACACACACAAAAAATCACACTCTACACTGTTCTCCTGAAGCTATGATTACTTCTTCTATGCTAACTTTTTCAGCTATCTGTTCAACCAGAACAAGTTCAACTAGCACATCAATGGAATATGGCTATATTTATAGATGAGAGGAGGAGGTTGGGATCCCTAAAATAGTGGAAGGGAGGCCTTATCCCTTGGGAGGTTTCCCCATAAGGTGGAAACAAGAGGCCAAAGGAGTAAGGTCGTGGTTATTCAGTCGAACCACTCCCTATGGCTCATCCACAAAGTTGTTGTGATAAAAAATTCGCCTCTATTTTTTAAAAAAATTCCATAAACATATTTCCGTGGGCATCTCACTGTGACAGATCACCAATTAGCGTAGGCTCAGTGTTAATTTTCCTCATTGGCGCAAGGGCATAACAGGCTACCAGCGCCAAGGCAAAAACAGGTGTTTTTAGTGGTCTACTCAGGAAACGGTCAACAAAGGGAATGTTTTCCTCATGGAAAGGGATGAAATGATGGTATTTTCAAGGCATAAAACTTCTAATTAGTCATAGAAATGACCCTCCAATGTGCAAGATGGGGATTGCAGGGACAGTGACAAATTACTGTGTAACACAAGGAAAATAGGATTAGGGTTGCAGAGATTCAATGGGGAAAGGTAGGTAAGAATGCTAACACTTTAGGGTTTCAGGGTGAGATGGATCAGACTGATTAGGTGCTAGAAATATCAAGATAAAGCATGTATTCTTTCTAAACTGAAATAAAATGAACAAACTATGAAGATTTTCCCAAAACAGAGCATGAGAGATGTATTCTTCCTATCAACTTGAAAACCAACATATAATAGAGATGAAATGTATCATGAAGAAAAAATATTTAAACATATGTAACATGAGAATAAACTATGCTAAATTTCCATACCACAGGTATCCCAAACAAATAGTTGCATTCATTAATTTCCCGCCAAATACTTATTACACTACAGTCTCTAATCAATGCAAAAACATCCAACCTGGAAAATGAGTCAAAAAGTAAAATATATAGACCAAAAAACAACTTACCTCATCCTCAGGGGTCGAATCCCTGAGTGTAGGAGCAGTTCCACCAAAAACTGAACTAATACCTAGAGTGTAGGGAGGTCAAACTGACTCATCCCTCACTTTTTGGAAACTGATTCATTACATCATCATCAAAAGTTTTCATCTAGTGTATTTGCCCTAGGTAAGTGTAAAAACACCATAATTACATTTACATCATTGAATTATAGAGGTAAAACATCTTCTTCTCAAGTGAAACTAGAAAAAACTGAGAAAATTGGTAAATATCAGCAAAATGAGAAAATTTGTCAAAAGCGCAGCGCCAACTTTAGCTCCACTTTTGAGGGGGTTCCAAATGTCCAAATTGAGCTCATGATATCTCACTGGAAATCCTATCTAATATAGTTTCCAGATCTATGTTTGATTTCTAAAACGATGTTGATTTGACCCTCTAAAAACTATTTCTCCCAAGACTAGTCAAAAGCGCAGTGTCAGCCTCCAAAACAGGGCAGAAATGTCATTTTTTTAGTGTTTTTTGACTTTTTGACTGCTCCTTTGACCCAAAAAACCTTAGAAAAATTGTTTTCCTGACTGTAAATTTCTTTTTGAATCCAATGGTACCTTTATTTTTTCCATTGTAGGTCCCTAGGAATTGTGCAGTGCCTAGGGTACTACGCTTTTGACAATGGGGCTCTGCTAAACTATCAAACACACAAAAATTTCAAAAAATGCCCAAATTTCTTAAAATTTTCTTCTAAGGGAGGCTGATGAGGTGTGTTAGGAAATGAGTGATGACTCAACAAGGATATCAAGCTTGTTCCCTTCATTTTTCTTGGTTAGGGTTTCAAGTCTTGATTTGGCCTTTTGTAGCTTTGACCTTGCAATCTGATTTCTCTTGTAGTAGTGTTTCATCATCTTCCTCCTTTTTGAGGCCTTCTCTTTTCTCTATCCTCCTCTTCTTGTCTATCCTCATCTTCCATATAGTCTCTGTCTTCCTCCATAGTGTTTGGTGGCCAAGAAACCCTAGGGATGAGGTGTATGGGAATGGCAGTGGAAATAGGTCTAGGGAATAGGGATAAGTCTAGGAAAATTTAGGGAGATGGGGGAAGGGGTTATGGAGCTTTGGGAGGTGATGGGAGGTCAAAATGTCAAGGGAGTTTGAAATGAGAATTTAATTACACATTTAGGGAAGTGGTTTCCTAGGAATGTAGAAGCCTAGGACTTAGGGTTTTAAGGGAAAGGGACTTAAGGATTATAAAATGGTAGTGTAAGGGTAGGAATAGGGTTTTTAGATGTGTGGGAAGGATATGTGGGGTATTAGGGCATCAAATTTGGGAATTATGAGTAAAACTATGGTTTCTCACTAGACAAATGCCAATTTCACTTAGAATAAAAAACACTATGAAATCATTTTTTAGGAGTGCAAGGAGGAAACAAATTTGGTGTACTTACTTGCAAGAGTCTGTAGCAAGCATTTTCTGAGAGTTTGGGAGAGTTTGGAGATGATTTGGTGCCTGTAGAGGTCATTGATCAAAAGTGCAGTGCATTGAGAAAAATCACAACGCCTTGCCTAGAAGCGCAGCGCCAGTGGAAGAAAAGCGTAGGGTTGCCTACTCTAAGCACAGTGCCACTTCTCTAAGTGCATCACCACCCTCTGAAAGCGCAACACCACTGAAATACTCATCCTATGACCCTGCAAATCAATTTTTCCAGCTAGGGGAGTGTAAGCGCGATGGATGAAATGACAAATTATCTTCTTTGTGATGTCTTGGTGGTCTTTATACTTCATCATTTGAATGAATTGGGCCTTGGGACCCACTTTTTCCTTTCTTAACTTCACTTCAAACTTTGAATCTTTACCTTTTCATTTGACCTTTTCCTTGACAAATTTATCATCTAATGACTTTGAGAACTCTTTGATTTGACATTTTTTATGCTTTGGCATGTTGGAACTCTGAGTTAGCAGCTTGGGAATCATGATACTTATTACATTTGAATGACATAAAATTACATAGTGAAAATTAAAAATTACATCTAAAAACCAAAATTACATGCTAAAACAAGAAATTTTCCTTACAAATCATCTTCATATGATGAAGATATGTTATTTGATCACCCTTTACTTTCTGTTCTTATGCAGTGGAAATGAAGTTTTATTGGACCTTGGAAACCCTAATGACCTAATGGCAACCTTAAAAAACCCTAGAAGACCTAATGAGACCTTGAAAGATTGAAATTCACAATGGCAAGACTAATGTGATGACATGATGATATTGACTTTATGGATGGTGTATAGTCAACAAGGTATGAAATTTTGAGGAAGAGTGATGTTTTTTGGACTACGGCTACCATCAGTGACTAATTTTTTGCATGACCTAGTGGAATGGTAAAAAAATTCTGAGTGGGACTCTTAAAATGATATAAAAAGAGGATTTTTGATCACTAATGGAAGGATGCAAATACTGACACTAACACACCCAGTATTCAATGTGGACCACTTTCGACCCTACTTCCCACCTATATTGGACACCTCCGACATTGCAGAACAACTCACACCAATAGAGTTAAACCTAGACTGCATGGAATAGGCCACCACAAATTGTATCATGGACATGAAAATCAAGAACACTCGCTAGCAGAAGATCCAGCTATATCGGGTTGTCAAAGCTGGCCAACTCTTGCACCAAGGAAAGTGGTTCACCAAGGACCAAGTTCAACAGAAGTCTCCTCATCTCATGGAGGAAATCAACACAATGGGGGTCATTTCTTCCTAAGCTAAGAGGAATGATCCAAGTGGATATTGGTGGCCACATGCCTATTCCACTTGGGGCTTCACCATTATTTCTTTCATTTTTTCGATTTCCTTAATTGTAGCACAGTTTACTATTTTTAGCAGTTTTTAAGGTCCTGAACTTCTGGAGTCGTTTTAAGGCCCTAAACGATTTTTTTGGGGAAAAATGGAAGCAACATGCAAGTTCCTTCAATGTGGCACACATAAAAAAAAATTCTTTCTTGGATGGATATTTCTAATGAGGTATTATGTGTGTCAAACGAAGATCGTATGCCAAAGTTACATCCCGGGGAAGTTGATGTACCAATTTACCCAAACGGGGCCCACAGTTTTGGTGCTTCATCTCCTAGAGTTAGGTTTTTGGATGTTTAGGGTTTTCCATTGTTTCTTAATAATAAATAGGCCCTTGAGCCTCATGATAACATAGTTCAGAGGCCTATACCCTCCACATATCTTCTCAGATATAAGTTATCAACGCTCTAGCTAGTTTATTTCCATTTTGTCTGTAAACAAATTTCAGTTCTTTGATATTAATTAAATGAATTGTTATTTCCATTGAATCTTTGTATTTATGGTTATATTTGTATTATGTTGCATTCCTTCATAAATTTGGATCATTAGAGGGAGCTGCAGGTCAAAAATATTAGAGGTAGCACATTTCCTTGACAGGCATGCTGAATTTTTAGGGCAGAAATTTGTTTTTCAATTGCAAGACTACAGAAAAGTCGTGTTTCCCAGGTTAGTGATTCCAATAGTGCGAGGGAGCAGTTTCAGTTCATATTTTCGTTTAGAAGATTCTATGTTTGGACGCAGAGGGTTTTGTAGTATTTTCAATTATAGAATTAGCGTCGGGTAGAAGAGAAAAGTACACACAACATAGTGAAAATTTCTCTCAGGGAACTTCAAGTCTTAGAAGTTCAATTTTCTAGGAAGATTGGCAGTAGAAGCTAGAAGATTTTTGCATTCCATAAGGGATTGAATGTAGTAGAGCAACAACCAAGAAGAAGGAAAGAGGGAATTTTCGACTTGTTCATAGATGGCCACAACAGGGTTTATAGATCAGGATATGTTTGATGGATATTCTACCTATATCATTTGAAAGACTTGGATGTCCTTCTTTCTAGATGAATATGGAATGAAATCATACATAGATAATGTGGTGGTCATTCCCCAGGATGTTGATAAAAAAAAGGAGTACAGAAAGGAAACGACGAAGATGAAGCAGATGGTTTTGGATGGAATCTGAGATCATATAGTCTTGTATACTTATGGAAATAATACTTCTAGGGAAATGTGGGTATCTCTCTCCATGTCATATCAAATTTCTTCTGAGTAGTGGAATATTATTCCACAGGATAACTTGAGAACCATCAGGATGCAGAAGGGTGAAGGCATATATTCCTTCCTCACTCAGATTCAAGAGGTATGAGATCAAATATCAACCATTGGGGAGGCACCCGAACCCAAAAATCTTGTACGATTGGAACTAAATAGTGTCTCGGAGGACCAGTAGGTTTTTTTCCAGAGTATCTTGGGAAAATACACCTTGTCTAAATGGGACAAGATGTAGTTCAATCTACAAGAAGTTGAGGCAAGTTCTCTTAAAGAGTGCCATCAGCAGCAGCAGCAAGGGGTCGAAGGGTGAGGAGGAGAATGTGGCCCTAGAATCTGAGGGTTCCAATCAAGGGAAGGGGGAGAAGAATAATAAGAATAAGAACCTGTCAAAGATAAATTGCTTCAGATGTGGTGATTTTGGTCAATGCAGCATGCAGTTTCCTCTCAAAAAGACGGGCAAGACGGAGAAGCAGAACCAACATGCAGCGTCAATGGAATAGACAAGCTTTCCTCTGGGCTAGAGGAAGAGTTTTCTATGTTCGCAGATATACCTCTAGGAGTAAGGTGGGGTGATTTGGTGTTGTAGCCCCAAAGAGCTACAGATTTGGACATGGTCATTTGAGGATTCCACCTCATGGATCATCACCTGTCTACGGGGGCCCACCGTATTCAGTAGCAGTATGGATCAATGTTAGAGGTACAGTTAGAATTCCAAAGTAACAGTTGCAGACAAGTAGCTTTCAAGCGCTCTGGAGTGCAGTGCACTATTGGCAATAGTGAAAAGTGGCACGGTGAAGAGTCAACAAAAACACACATTCTTCAGTGAAAATTCAGTAGCTAGTAGCAATCGGAACTCAGGATACATATGCATCATATTGAACATAGTTGATTCAATATTTAGGATGCTTCTGAGTTGCAATTTTTGTAGTTGTAGAAACAACATATGAGATGGAGTTGCAGTGCAGATGCAGTGTTGGTAGCAGTACAAAAAAGTCAACAACAACACAGATGCGACATCAGAGTTGTGTAGTCTTTGGTGGGAAGTATAGCGATATTTCAGCAACGTGACAAAGGATGATATAGAGATATGGTGTTGTAGCAGCAGGTGTGTAGCACTAGAACATAGTCCTCGCTAAGAGGGAGTGTTATTTTTTGTACAATCGAATGTGTTATCGTCACGAAACTTGGTAGAGAGGCTAGAATACATGAGATCTCCATAACCCAGAAATTTTTTCTGGAAATTCCACCTACATATGGCTTAATTAGCTAATTAAACTATTTTCTAATGATTCCTAAGTCTCAACTTAGGAAAACTGATTAATTAATCATAATTAATTAAGTCAAGGTGAGAATTCTATAGAAAATCACACGAATCTACTATGATATGATCCTGAACCTTGCTTAATTTTTAATCTTGGTCATTGGAGCCTCAACAAAGGATTATAATAAGAGGTTGATGGGCACTTAGAGAAGACACCAAAACACCATAAGTTCGATTTCCTTAGCAGATCAATTTCCAGAGAGCAGTAGTAGTTGTCAAAGATCCAAATATTGAAGAAAATTCATTGAGGGGTAGAGATAGTGATCCGAAGGAATTTTTCCAGATCCAGAGAGGCAGTAGCAAGGTGTTGCATAGCATTTTGTCATCGTCCCTATAATCCCTCATCCCGTACATTGGAGGACTATTATCATGACCTGTAAACAATAAAATGTCCTGAAAACACCTTCATGGAATCCTCCTGCATAAGGACAAACATTCTCCTGAAGAACATTTCCTATGAAAAACCATAAAAACAGATGTTTTAGCCTTGGCGTGACTAGCCAGTTCATCCCTCGCGCCAATGGGGGAAATCCACACTAGAGGGTGCACCAAATGGCACTCTGTCCCTGTGTTTCATTCGTGCCAAGCTTATTAAGGGATGTTTTTTTAAAAATAAATGGCGGAAGTTTGATTCTAACAAACTGCAAAATGAATCATCAAAAGGAGTTGAATGGTTTGGCTCTGGATCTCCATGTATAGGAAGTGGTTTTCCACCTCTCAAGGAACCTTCCTAAGAGATAGGACCTATCCCATGATTATAGAGATCCCAACTTCACTTCCTCCATCTATAAAAGCTTGCCCTCTCCATTAGCAAGCTAGCTGAACTTGTAGGAAGGAAACTATAGCTAGGCAACTATTGAGAGTTGAACCGAAGAGAATCCTGTAAGAGAGAGAGCTTTGTCCAAATTCCCGACAGGCTTTGTTGAGACACGCTCCGCTGCAAGCCCCGCCGAAGGAAGATCATAATGTCAGAGCATTTGGTTGTAATCTCCCTTTTGTCATTTATAATATAAGTGACTCTGATTTTGGTTCCATTCTTGTGTTTACTTTCTTATGTGATGCAACGAATTATATCTTCTCTGATTGATATATAGTTACATGATTTCAGTATTATGTTGTATGTCGTCGTTTCTCTACATGTGTACAAGTGTCCGGACGTGACAAACGGAAGGATTGTGATCTGTCAGGATAGGGACGAGGAGCGCCACTTCTTCATCGACAACAGCAGCATGGTATTCAAGGTAGGCTACTTATCGTGATCTTTGTCTTTCTTGTAACTAGGAACCAACGTCATTGCATGATTCAATTGTTGCTAGACCCAATCTAGGGCTAGTGGGATCGCCTCTATCCGTAGAGGGGATTTACCTCCTCAACAATTTGGCAACTCCACTGGGGAAATATGGGAGTTAGTCCTTCCTCCTTTGGGTTCTTTCTTGGCTTTTGATTGATTTATCTGCATTTCTGGTTCACCTTCCTTGGTGTTAAACCCTTGTTCATCCCCTAGAAGACTAGATCCAGTCTCTTTTGGTCCTTTTTCATTATTTTTCTACGGTAAACTCGATTGGCGCGATTTTTCTCCTGATAGTCGCACCAACTGGCACTAGTTGCTAGTTATGCCCCTACGCCAATGCCTTTTTGGCACAAATTACAGCCAAACAGGCGCGCCAACGCTGCTTGGTGTTAGGGTTTTCTTGCTTTTGGGCTCTCTGAGTTTGAGTTTTGGTCCTGGTGTCATTTTCCTAATTGACTGAGTGCCTTGAAGTCATTTTTTACTGTGTTTGGCCCTTTTCCTCCGGTTGTTTTCCCTTTACTATCAGTTTCGCATTCTAGCCCTAGGGCTTCTAGGTGCTTCAGTGTGCTGAGCCTCCTGTGGGAGTTTTGGGTCCTTCCTTGCCTGGTCAATTTGTTTTTGCTTCTCTGCATTCGTCTTGTTCCATCCCATTGAGTCATTGCGTTAATTGAGTGATTTTCCTTCCTTTTGTTCGATTTCGCTTTGTGTTACTCCAAGCCTAGATTACACAGTTTGTTTGAGTCTCTTTTGAGATTCTTCTTTGTTTTGACGAATTTCATCACCGTTTTGAGTCTTGATTGCATGCATTTGAATTGAGTGAGCTTGTTTTCTTCAACTCTCTTGGTCATTTCTTGAATTGGTGTTTTCATTAGTTTTTCATTCATTTAGTGCATTTGCTCTAATATACTGAAAAATACAAAAACAAATATTTTGTGTTTTGATTGGCTTAGTGAAAATTGAAATCTATTTCGCATTGTTCGTGTGATATAACTCCAGAAAAGAGGTTTTCTAGTTTCATTAGCTTGCATTGGAAACAGTAGTGGATGTTTTTGTGCGTTCATTTTTTTGTCATTTGAAAGCTCTCAACCCTCCCGTAGATAGCTCTTCATTGAACAAAATGATGTTTTGTGGCATATAGATTGCATTTAGAGGTTTTATGAGATTTTACATTTGATAGGGCCTTGAAATTGAAACGTAAATTGAATATCAACATTAAAATTTACTGAATTAACCTAAGGCAACATTGGAACATTAACAGAACATCTAGTAGTCTAAGGTAGAGACGTGTTCTGGCGTCTTTAAGCTTAGCAGTTGTCGCTCTCCATCTGGCTATAGACATCGCTAGTACGGACTTGTGCTCCCTATACTGTCACATATATAAAGGGAGACCCCATTAGGTTGCAATCCTTTATCTGTAGGAAGCCGATTCTGCCACTTTGTAACCGTGATACGCCGGACACAACATTCGGGGATATTACCTGCACGTATGTCAAGTCCTTGGTTGATTTCTCTTTATTTTTACGCAAGTGTATATGCCAGTTCACGGATATCTGGCACACCCATTTTCCTAGATTAATAGAGCAGTCATTTTGATGTTTACTGACTCACTAAATTTGAAAAGATCATCAAGCGCTTGTCCTTTCACGCTTGTTTCCAAACTAAAAGTGATAGAGTCACCTTTTACTTGTTTCTAGACTCTTAAAACATGAAACAGTGAAATTTCTAGTTTCAATGTGGTAAAATTAATCACCTACGATCACACGCCCATTTAGAGTTTGATTTTTCGACCTGTTGTTGTTTGCCTTAGTTTTTTCCCATGTGTCTTTGTTTTTTATCTCTTCCTCTTTTCGTTATAGTCACAGTGGCGGAACCCTTAGTTTTTTCTACTGGTATTCCTTACACAGATGATTCATCAGAGGTCTCTCAGTCCTCTACTGAGTATCAGCAACCCATTGTATCTGAGTTTCCCAACGGGGGACTGGTTATATCTAAACTTCCCTTTGGAGGACCAATTGACTTCAATTGTCCCTTGTCCAACGCTTGGTTTGGATTTGAAGTAGGGGAACACTTCCTTCCTCTTACATCGGGATTTCCTTTTTTGGCTACTATTATACCTCCTAGTCCCCGTTGTCTTTTGCAAGATCTTACGACAGGGTCAGATATGGACTCATCTAATCCTTCTTCTAGTGAGGGAATTCCTACTTCTGGTGACGAATACCAGCTTTTTCCCGAAGACATCCCCAAACCTTATGTTATGCCTTCTCCTGGTCCTTTGCTCCCAACTAGATATAGGTCTTTAAGTCAGGTCATGGCTGTTATTGCCTCTATTGAAGTATCAACTCCGTCCATAGGGCCGACCATTCCCACATTGGGGATGTCGTCGTTGACGCCTCTCACGGCATCTCCTTTTGTTACACCGGCACCTATTAGACCTACTTTCTACGTGGCTGCATCTATGCCTACTATCACTACTCAGTCAGCTAAGACCTCGTCAGTCCCTGAAGACTTTTATATAGCTTCTGCTATTCTGGATAATATTTCTCCCGAGGAATATCGACTGTCTTTACAGCCGTCAAACTCCGAGGTTGGTCAGTCCTCTCAAGATCTTAACCGTCCTTACTTTTCCCATTACGGAGTGGATGGTGCCCCGATTTATGTATTTCCATATCAATATGATGAGCAAGGAAACCCTCTTCGTTTTCCTGCTCCTGAGGCTTATCAGTATATTCACGGTTTTTTGTCTACCCAACCTGGACAACCTTCTAATCAACAAGGGCAAAACCTTCAGGGACAACCTTTGTTTCAACAAGGATATGCTTCTGGCCCACAAGGAAAACCCTTCCAGGGACAACCTTCGGCCCAACTAGGTTATGTGTACGACCCACAAGGACAACCCTTACAGGGACAACCTTCGGTCCAACAAGGATTTCTTTACGGTCCACAAAGGCAGTCTTACAATCCCCATCCTTCTCAACCGTTGGTGCAACCTCAAGGACCGGCAGGACAATCGGGGTATCAACCTGGACCAGTGTACAGTCCTGGAGGGCAAACCCATCCTTCTTAACCATTGGTGCAACCTCAGCAACCTCATTTTCCAATTGGTCAAAACGTTGCACAACCAGGGCCATCTTATGGTCCTGCCACAAGTCAACCTGGTTATGAGGCACAACCTGGCCCTCTCCTACCATCAGGCCAACCTAGTCAACCGAGGAAACCTAGTGTCCTTCATTAACCAGGTTAACCTGTTCAACCAGGACAACCTGTTCAGCCAGGTCCACCTGTTCAACCAGGGCAACCTGCACATCCAGGTCAACCTGCTCAACAAGGACAACCTACACAACCTGTTAACCCTGCTCAGTAGCCAATATATTCCATGCCACAGTCAAATCCACCTGTGCGCCCGACTTATCAAACTCAGCAAGGTCCCACTTACCAGTAGCTCGTTCGACCCCAAGGCGGCTATTACCTTCAAGGTCAGTCTCGACTGGTTTACAACCCTCCCCAAGGTTCTGGTTATCACCTTCAACAACCAGGCTATACTTATACTCTGCAGTCAAATCCATACATTGCTCAAACGGGGCCCATATATAATCAGAACTAGTACCCTGGTTTTCAACCCCTGTATCCTGGTTTTCAGCCACCATATCAACCCAATTATACAGCTTATACCCCCTACGGTCAGAATCCTCTGGGACAGAACCAATGGGGGCATAATTATTCTCAACCAGGCTGGAGTATAGGTACAGGTCCTTAACTGGGACCTGGCATGCCTTTCAACCCTCAATTTCCTTTTCTTGCCACGTTGGAATTACCGGACGTGTCCAAGTTTACCAATGATCTGATTCTTCATAATCCATATTGGCCTCCGGTTTCGACGAAGGTGCCTGGTGATTGTCCTAAATTTGAAGAGAAATATGGAGAAGACCCCCAAGCACATGTCATGACATACCATTTGTGGTGTTCTTCGAACTCTTGGATAGATGACTCGATTCATCTACGTCTTTTCCAGCACACTCTCACCGGCGCTGCTGCTAAATCGTACATAGAACTACCCTGTGGTATTTATCAATATTTTAATACTCTAGCTATGGCATTCCTGATGCATTTCCAGTTACCAATTCGCTATGAAGCCGAGATGCATCTCCTAACATCTCTGAAACAGGACAAAGCCACCCATATTTTAGATCATATTCACGAGTGGAGACGTCTTCGTCGTCTGATCAAGTTTGACATTCTTGATCAGCTTCTAACTCATTGGTTCACTACCTCCTTTGTCAACAATATTGCACGGGACATTGCAATGGGGGCATGTGTAACCGAGGAACAAGCCATTGCTCGTGCCCAGTACCTCAATTTAGTGTACTCTCAATCTGGCATGTTATACGATATCTTGACTGATGCCCCGCGGCCAGGGACCTCTAAAGTACCAGCTACCACATCAGTTGATGGTGTTATTAGCTCCATCTCTGAGACTTCTTGTAAGTCTTCTAATGGGAAGCAGAAATCAAATTCTTCCAACAACTCTACTCCTCCCGCTACTCCAGATTCCGGTAAGACCGCGGAGGTCAACGCCGTCTAGGCCAACATTGCAGACAAGAATTCCAAAGGGAAGAAGATGGGCAAAGGCAAAGCCAAATTCGATGCCCTTAAACCTAAATCCTCCAAACCACGTGCTAATGATGGTTCGCAACACAAACCGAAGTACCTTTGCCTGATCTGTAACGAATACCACTACACCAAAGATTGTCCCAAACGATCCGAGGTTAGTCAAATTCTTAAGGGCTCTAAGGGAACTCTGACAATTCTTAAAGAACCATTTCCATCTCAGCAGACCCAGATGGTCGAGCAGCCTTCGCCATATGCACTGTTTGGGTCTCAAGTTTTCATGATGAATGGTGCTGCACCTGTTTCTATTGCCACTCGGTCGAAGGATTATGCTGGATCACGCCAGGCAGCTGGGAAGGAAGACGTTGATGGCCCTCCTCCCACACTTGCCTCTAGTCCTCTTGATATTCAGAAGCCCAGTGCTAAACCCATCGTACGGCCACCTTCCAAAGGTGTTCTCCGAAAGTCTTCCTATAATCTAAAAACCCGTGTTGCTCAGCATTACAACATTGTTGAAGATTTGGCACAGGCGCCTTCCGCAATCTCTGCGTTGGAAGTGCTTCAGAGTTGCCCATATCAATAGAAATATTTGTTATCTGCAATCAGTGGCATTGACCCCACCGATTCTAGCCTTCTCACCTTCGATCTAGAGAATTTCGTCCCTTGACTTCTGCACCAGATTTCCCTTTTTATACAAGTCGGCATCAACGGTCTCAATATTCACAGAGCCGTTGTGGACGAAGGTGCCTCTACCTGCATTATTTCATCTGCTTGTTGGAAGGCCATCGGCTCTCCAGCCCTCACTTCATCTCCCAATGCCCTCGAGGCATTCGATGGAAGGGAATCAAAACCCTCGGGTGTTCTCGCGAGTCTACCGATCACATTGCAAGGTAATACAGTCAACGTTGAAGTGGAAGTTGTTGATGCCAACTCAACTACAATCTTCTACTCGGTCACAGTTGGACCCATGCCATGTTGTGCGTTCCATCCACCCTCTTTCATCTTTTGAATTTTCCACATGAGGGAAAAATTGTTACTATAGATCAGTTGTCTTTCTTTACCTCATCCTCTGAGAATAACGTGCCATACGTGGACCAAATTCCTAATCCCCCCGACAGTATAGGACGAGGTCTTTTCAAGGACCCTGTTCTCATGGGTATTTTTCGCATTCCACCACCGAACACCGTTCAAGTCAACATGATCTCTAGGTTGGATGACCCGTGGATCATCCCTTCTCCTGAAAAGGTTGCCTCTTTTGGAGAATTGATGCCTTTGACCCCAGTTGAGATAAATTATTGCGAGATCGTCGCTGCATCAGATCCTCCTCCTGCTGATAATGCTCCTTTGAGCATGGCTCTTGATATTTATTCTCAATTCCCTTCGCTTGGAAAATGCAGATTCACCTGATCCTTTGAGAGAATTTTTTCCATCTGACGAAGCTATCGTGGAGACTATGTCTCTCGAAGATTTTCCATGGAGCAATGGGCATCATCATTCCTCGTTCATGCCCGGCCTAGGGGCAATGTCTAATTTTCTCGAGTGTTTTGCATCTCAGGTTCCCTCTCCACCTCTCCAAATGCCAATATCGACTCATGAAGTATTTTTAGAAGGAAATCTGAGTAATATCACCCAAACGATGCTTATCGACATCTCTGTTAAACCGGGGGTCGTCGAGAACATCCATGTGGGAGTCACTTGTTCTCCCGATGATATTCAAGTGTACACTAGACTTTTCCATGAATTCCGTGATGTTTTCACATGGTCTTATGAAGAGATGCCTGGGATCAATCCCAGTATCATCGTTTACAAAATTCCCACCTATCCTGGTATGAAACATGTGCGCCAGCTTTTCCACCCAGTGCATCCTCGAAAAGCCGCTGCTATAAAAGTTGAATTTGAGAAAATTCTTAAAGCAAGCTTCATATATTCGATCCCTCTGGCAGAGTGGGTTTCCAATATTGTCCCTGTGGATAAAAATCAAGGCACAATTCGAATATGTGTTGACTACCGAGATATCAATCGGGCTTGCCCTAAGGACAACTATCCCACCCCCTTTACAGATCAAATCATTGATGATTGTGCAGGGAGTGAGATCTATTCCCTTATGGACGGCTTTTCAGGTTATAATCAAATTAATATCATACTATCCGATCAACATAAGACTGCTTTCATCTGTCCGTGGGGAACATTCGCCTATAAGAAGCTCTCGTTCGGCCTAAAAAACGCTGGAGCTACCTTCCATTGTGCCATGTCCTACGCCTTTCACGACATACATAATATTGTTCAGCCATATCTGGATGACCTGTCGGCTCATTCAGCTCTACGCGAAGACCATCCCAAACATCTCCGCCAGATTTTTCTCCGTTGCAAACGTTACAACATCAGGCTTAATCCTCACAAGTGTGTCTTCTGTGTTGACTCTGGTCGGATTTTGGGATTCATTGTCTCTAAGGATGGAATTCACCTCAACCCACTCAAGATCAAGGCTACTGTTAATCTCCCCTCCCCATCCTCACTGCATCAACTTCAGAGTCTTCAGGGGAAAGTGAATTTCTTACGTCGCTTTATCCCAAACTATGCAGATGGAGCTAAAGGGTTTACACGACTTCTAAAAGAGGACATCCCTTTCTGTTGGGACAAGATTGCTCAGAAATCCTTCGATAACCTTAAGACGTTGCTCATCAATGCTCCATTAATACGTCCTCCCAACTATCATCACGACTTTACCCTCTATTTGGCTGCCGCATTCAGCACTGTTGCCATGGTTCTGGTACAGGATGACGATGATTGTAACAAACACGTGGTTTATTATCTATCTCAGAATCTCCTCGACACTGAAACGCGTTATTCCCACGTCGAGAAGTTGGCGTTTGTTGCGGTCCAGGCCATTCAGCGATTTTTCCATTACATCCTGTTGCGCATGGTAACCGTGATTTCCGACTGCAACCCCATGACTTACATTTTGTCTCAACAATTACTAGGGGGGAAAGTACTCAAAATGGATTGTGATCCTTCAAGAGTTCGATTTGGAGTTCACTACTGCCAAATCAAAGAAGTCACTAGTTTTTACTGATCTCATTTGCTCTCTCCCTACCGACTCTGTTCCGTCTCAATCCAAGGATCATATCCTGGACGAATCTCTCTTCTTAATCAGCACTCTCGATCCATGGTATGGCGATATCATCGTGTACCTCCAGACATATGCCTTTCATTCTGAGTTAACGAAGGATTCTCGACGCCGTGTTCGACATCGGTCACAACCATATCGCATTGTCATAGATACCTTATATCAGGTCAGAGTCGATTCTGTACTCCGCCAGTGTTTTACCTTAGAAGAGGCTGAGAAAGTTCTAAATGACTGTCACAGTGGCACCTATGGCGGTCACATGTCTGGTTATGCTACCACCCAGAAGATTCTGCATGTGGACTATTTTTGGCCATCTATATTTAAAGACTGTATTGTTGCAGTACGAAAGTGTCATGCGTGCCAGATCTTCCAACGCAATATGCATGTGCCACCCCTCCCATTACATCCTGTCATTACCGTCGGCCCTTTTTCCAAATGGGGCATTGATTTTATGACATGTAACCCTCACTCGTCTGGGAGGCATGCTTATATCATCGTTGCCGTATATTACTTCACCAAGTGGGTCATAGAGATGCCTACATTGGCCGTAGACGGTAAGACAGTTGCTCAGTTCATTTTCAACCATGTGATCACATGTTTCGGCATTCCTCAAGCCATCATCACTAATCATGGCTCTCATTTTCGGGACTACATGATGGTAGAGTTGACATCGAAGTTGGGCTTGCGTCAAGACAGCTCAATGCCATATTACCCCCAGGAAAATGTCCAAGTTGAAGCCATGAACAAATTTCTTGTCACGATGCTTCAACGAACAATTGGTATACACAAATAGAATTGGAATCTCTAGTTTTTTTCATCTCTTTGGGCATACCAAATGTCAGTGAAGAGTGCGACCAGATTCACACCGTTTCGGCTGGTGTATGGTCTAGAAGCTACTCTTCCTGTTGAATGTGAGATCCCTTCATTAAATTTGGCTGTGGAATTACTAACCGATACTTCCCCGGAGGAAGAACATCTCCTATATCTCTAAAGACTGGATGAAACTCGTCACTTGGCTGCTTTGGTCATCGAGGCACAAAAAAATCGAGTTAAAGCTCATTTTGATCAAACGGTTTCTCCATGCTCTTTTATCGAAGGGGACCTCATCCTCTTGTATGATCAAGCTCACGACAAGCTTGGGGCTGGTAAATTCTAACCTATGTGGCATGGGACCTATATCGTTAAATGCGTATTAAAAAATGGGGCTTATGAGCTGATCGATTATGAAGGTCTTCCTTTGGCATAGCGCAGAAATGGGTTGTACCTGAAGAAGTATTATGCTTGAATCATTCTTGCATAGTATATGTACATAGGTGATTTTTTCATTTTTGTGCATGTGTGGTGTGGAGTGCTTTGTAAGCATTTTTCTGCTCATTGGGTCTTCCTGATTGTGCAGATGTCTATTACTCCTTATATCGGTTTCGCGGATGGTGCTTCCTGCAGTACCAGGAACCTATCTTCGTCAGCCTGGGTAATTTACAATCCTGTTGGTGAGTTAGTCAATTTACAAGGGGTTTGTCTAGGGCCTGCTACAAACAATGTCACAGAATATAGTGCCATTTTGTAATTATTAAACGAGGCTATTAACCTCGGTATTCACACGTTACTTGTATATCTGGATTCACAACTTGTAGTGTTACAGCTCAATGGTCATTATTAAGTTAGGAACCCATGCATTTTAAGATTGTATCTACGTATTCGTTTACTGGAAAGAAATTTTGATTACATCACATATCAGCATATACCCAAAAGAATGAATACACTAACAGATGCAGTAGCCAACATGGTATTATATAGATATTTACGCAATTTATAAAAAAACATCATCATATGTAAGCAAGATCCATGTAGAAATAGATGTATATATATATATATGTCAAATGTTTGCAGCATGTGCATCATATAAAATCCAAAAAATATAAATGTTTGTTTTAATTACATTCGGAGATGACATGTCTCTCAAAAATGTGCAAATAAAAGCCTAGGCGACTAATCGGCATCGTGCTCATGGTAGCACATCACTGCCCGCACCAACCGCCTCAATAAGTGATGGAGGCGACTCGGCACCCCTACGGTGTGCCTCTCGTAAGCCATAGGGACATCAACTAGGCGAGAATAGTCTGGAACCCCATTAGAAATACCCTTGAGGTTTTGTACCAGTGTGTCCCCCTCGCCCCCCTCCCCTTGAGGGTCATAAGCAAGCGGAGTCCTCCTCCCTATCGGTGACATCCCAGCAAGCCTCTCTGGGCCAACATCTGCATACATATAGGATCAATTGTTAGAACATGCATGTATACCAAAAAATCATAAAAACTCATAAAAATAAAAAAGAGTCTTACCCAACTCCTCATCCCAATCCTCTCCTTTCGGGAGCAGAAGGTCTGGGTCTCCTGTGAAATCAGTGCCCACATAGGGCTAGTCCTCTACGATGATCAGCTATCGTCGGAGCCATCCGAAGAACTCGGGCCGCCATGACATCTGCTAGCCGCCCCCTACCTTGGGAATAAATGCTGCCCATTGAGCCATCTGTGGCTCTCTCAATGGTGGATCTGTGACTATCGCCCTCGGGCCCTGGAAGATAGGCATTCGTTCTAAGAAAAATGACACCAAGATTGACCCATACCCAAACTGCTTCATTTTGGCCTTTTTGCATTTGGTCAATTGTCATTTGATGTTCATAGTTACGGTTGTGGCCCAATCAAATATTGTTGGGTGCATGCACTCTAACGCCAGGAGGAGCTATGTTTTGGTAGCCTCGTGCGGTGCTTGTGACCCCCCAGCCCACGTAATGGTATGTAGCACCACTCTGAGTGCTAAATTGGGAACAGTATGAATGTCAACTTTGCCACTACCTGATCCCATTTGTGCCCCCGGGCACACTCTCTCCATGACCATTGCCATTTTTTCACCGAAAGGCCTGGTACTTGTCATAACAGGAACTGGACCTCTGCGAGACAATCCAGTGATAAAATACACATCCGATACCTCAAGCTCAAGTACTTGATCTCAGAGCCTAAACTTTTCCTCGTCCTCATCCCATATACTAATCAAGTATTACAATAGTTCAGGCTGAGCCCTGAGACATGGCGTTAAGAATAATTTCTTCAAGCCACAGTTGTGCAGAGCATTCATACACTGCTAATTCTCCATTACCATTTTGTCTTCCTCACTATGCTCTCTTTCCTTCCATTCGATCACCATTTTACTTTATACCTGCATTAAATTGGTCATAAACACATTGTAAGAATCCTTGGACATTAAAAAATTCAATTGATTGGTTCAATTTTTGTGAAATTTGAGCAGAATATTAGGTTTCACGATTGGCACGATTGTTTTGATGACAGTCGCACCACTTGGCACGGCCCCTTTGAAAAAAGAGCTCGATTTGCGCAGGTTCGTGCATGATACCCACGCCAACCGCGGAAGCCCTAGATTTGCAAATCCTCCCCTCAGGGATGCCAAATCACAATGAAAAGCTATGAAATATGGCCTAAAAAATGGCTAATGGAAGCGTCTCTTACCTAGAAAAGACAGAATCCG
The DNA here is from genome assembly GCA_034641835.2 of Pinus albicaulis. Taxonomy (NCBI): domain Eukaryota; kingdom Viridiplantae; phylum Streptophyta; class Pinopsida; order Pinales; family Pinaceae; genus Pinus; species Pinus albicaulis. The sequence continues at coordinate 707,107,698 of CM076582.1, forward strand.
GAATGGTGCACTGGATCGTCCACAATCGTCACTACAAGATCGCAGGGAAATAACTCACTATCGCTCTGCACAAGAGGTAAAAAGTAAAAAGTAAATATGTTTTTACTATTGGTCATATTTATAACTTTTTGAAATCAAATTTAGGTTTTGAGACTTTCTTTTCCAATATTTCACTATGTTTTGTCGAAAAATGGGTTTTACACCTCCTTTTTGTGCAGCGACAGGTTTTCACGCAACTAGGACGACGACATGAGTTGTATTTTATACTTTTTCGGACTCGATAAAAACACGAAAAAGTCACTACTGGAGTCATCTTTCAGCTCTTTTCTGACTCTCTAAAATTGAAAATATTGCCCAGTCGCTTGTCGTTTTGAGCTCGTTAAATTGGTTGTGAAATGACATCTACCCAGTATACGTTTACCCATTTTTCGGGCTGGGACAGATTATTTACGTAAAAGGAATACGCTATCATATCGCGACTAGGAGGCTCTCTCGGACATAGTTTTCTACCTTTTCGGATCTGAGGGACTATCTACGAAAAGGGACTGCTAGAGTTTTATTTTCTGCTGTCTTTTCAAACTCTCTAAACATGAAAATACGTCGAGTTATTCCTTTGTCAGACTCGTTAAAAACTGATGACATCAGACTCCATCATAATGACGTTACTCGAGTTCCTCCTTCGTAGGGCTCATTAAATGTACTAGGTGGGATTTGTCCGAAGGAAAAACTTATATCACAAGAATATGCTATCCCCTTCAAGCTTGTTTCCAAAAATAATTGGGGTACTCGCCAGAAATGGTGGGGGAAAATGGAACCAGTATCACTATTGTGTCGGCAGTATGTCACTCTTGAATATGGCACTTGTCTGCATTCATGTCAGGTTGGGTACATCTCATCTCGTTATCTGCTTGCCTCTGTGGGTTTGGGTAATCTCTTTTGACCGCTCATCTGCTCTTTGCCATGTCATCATCACCTTAGATATTTTGATGTCAAATACTGCCAAATCCAGTTTCGTGCCGCCAATATGTTCAAGAGAAGTTGACCTCTGTATTTTTCAACCTCCCTCTGATTCTCTATTGATCTTGATTCACAAACATCATGTTCCTCTATCTCGTGTCGATGATGTGGGAAACATTATGGCCCACCTTCGATCAAGGTCACTTCCTGTCGACTTCAGCTCATTATCCAGGAAGCTGATCTAGAGACTCCCTTCAGGTACCTTAGAACCTGCATGCCTCAATGGTAGGTTCTTCGCATTTTGACGCAAGGTTTTCGTTATTGGCCTTCGATTGAATGATTTTGCGGGTGTTCGACGCCATCTCACTATTCACATTCTGTGAATCGTACCTTTTGTACCTTGAGAGCCATCGTCATTATTGGTGGTTCCTCTCACGTCTGTTTATGGCTTTCATTATTGGCTGGTAATCAGATGATGTTCTTGCATGTTTGACTTCATATCACTTATTCGCATGCTCGAAATTGTACTATGTTCAGGTCGAGATGGAGCACAAGACCCTGGATCTTGTCTGATAACATCCAGGCTGTAGTTCTTTGTGGATTATCATTATTGATTACATGAATCATTTGATTGGATGGTTGTGACCATACCTAAGTCTAATTTTTTATCCTTATTTGCTGGATGGTTGTGTCCATACCTTGGATCCCAGGTTTTGTACACTCTATTATGGATGGTTGCGCCTATACCACATATCATGTATCAGAGATATTATTTGTATTTGTCTTTGCAGGTCTTCTGATGGAAATGTTTTTAGTTGGGCACATTCTCATAAAGCATTTCACCCCTCCCTCTCTCTCAGACTTCATACTTTAGGGGGCATCTATTACACAGCATTTTGTCACCATCCCTGCAATCCCTCATCTTGTACATTGGAGGACTATTCCCGTGACCTGTGAACAGTAAAATGTCCTGAAAACACCTTCATGGCATCCTCTTGCATAATGAAAAACATTTTCCTGAAGAACATTTCCTCTAAAAAACCATAAAAACAGATGTTTTAGCCTTGGCGCGACTAGCCAATTCATCCCTCGCGCCAATGGGTGAAATCCACACTAGAGGGCGCGCCAACTGGCGCTCTGTCCCTGTGTTTCACTCGTGCCAAGCTTATTAAGGGATTTTTTTTTTAAATAAATGGCGGAATTTTGATTCTAACAAACTCCAGAATGAATCATCAAAAGGAGTTGAGTGGTTTGGCTCCGGATCTCCATGTATAGGAAGTGGTTTTCCACCTCTCATGGAACCTTCCTAAGAGATAGGACATATCCCATGATTATAGGGATCCCAACTTCCCTTCCTCCATCTATAAAAGCTTTCCCTCTCCATTAGCAAGCTAGCTAAACTTGTAGGAAGGAAACTATAGCTAGGAAACTATTGAGAGCTGAACCGAAGATAATCCCGTAAAAGAGAGAGCTTTGTCCAGATTCTCGACAGGCTTTTTTGAGACACACTCCGCTGCAAGCCCCGCTGAAGGAAGATCATAGCGTCAGAGCATTTGGTTGTAATCTCCCTTTTGTCATTTATAATATAAGCGACTTTGATTTTGGTTCCATTCTTGTGTTTACTCTCTTATGTAATGCAACGAATTATATCTTCTCTGACTGATATATAGTTACATGCTTTCAATATTACGTTGTATTTCATCGTTTCTCTGCGTGTGTACAGGTGTTCAGATGTGACGAATGGAAGGATTGTTATCTATTAGGCTAGGGACGAGGAGCGCCGCTTCTTCATCGACAACAGCAGCGTGGGATTCAAGGTAGGCTACTTATCGCGATCTTTGTCTTTCTTGTAACTAGGAACCAATGTCATTACGTGATTCGATTGTTGCTAGACCCAATCTAGGGCTAGTGGGATTGCCTCTGTCCGCAGAGGGGATTTACCTCCTCAACACAAGGGGTCGAGTTATTCCTAGTGAGGCAACGCAGAGGATTATGTAGTTGCTTAAGAAGAAAAACTCTATTTAGCTGGAGGAAAATTATTTTTCAATTTGAGAGGATGGGTAAAGGTTCCATAGTGTCAGAGACGTGATTTCCTTAACAGAGACAGGCATAATGACTTCATCAGAGGAATTTTAGAGGCTAGACATCATAGGGTCGATGCATAGGTTGATGCAAAGGGTCCAGGAAGATGATTTTCTAAAGGGAGGTTACGTCGGGGTGCTTGTGGAAGAAGGGTAATTCCCTTAGATAATTTTACCCAAATTTTCTTGTCTTTTGGATTGCTAGTTGGGAATCCATAGATTGTACTCAAAATTCACTGTTGCATGATAATAAAACCTCAATTGTTGCACCGGTTTTCCCAAGCTCAATTTTTCTTAGGACATTTTTCGAAAAAAACTGTGTAAATTTTGTGTGTGTACGTTAGATTTTCTCAAATTCCAGCGCTATTTTTTCTTCCGTGGTATTTATTTGTAAAAATTGCAGTGTGATTTATTTGATATTTTTCATAGGAGATAGATTGTTAAAATAATTAAAAAATAGAAAAATAAATTCCAGTTATTGCATTAGGATTTTAGTTTTGAAATTTTCATAGTGATACCTCCCATATCTTATATTCCTACAATGCATCCTACTACACCTATGGAAATTTCATTTTTCCCTTGATGATAACCCATACATACAAACTCAATTATTAATGGTTGGTTGTTGCATAGTTATCCTTCCTTTGATTCCACATCTTGTAGTTGTGACTTTTCCAATCTATAGTAATTATTGGTCTTCAATAACATCATGTTGAATAATGATTAGGTGATCCCGAATTTGTAGTAATTGTTGATCTTCAATAACATCTTGTTGAATCATATAAATTTGTGATTCCATTTTCCACTAGTATTAATTAGTATTCCATATCCTTCTTTGATAATTCCTATATGGATCTTGTTGAAAATTTTGTCATTGATGGCAAAGGAGATGACAAAGGAGCAGCACCTAAATTATCCATAAGGAAAAAGAGACAGAGAGGTAGCAGAGGCAGCAGAAGAAACAGAGAAATTGAAGCAGAAGCAACAAAGGAATTAGAGATAGAGCAGTGGAGTTGAAAAGCAGTGTAATACAGTTTGCAGATGAATTATTGAGCAATTATTAAGCATAGACTTTGATTGAAGACTAAAAACCTATGGTAAAGACTAAACCCTGTGTGAGGAATACCTTGTGTATTAAGTGTTGGTTGATTATTCCCTGTAATTATGTACAGTGCGAATCTCTGTGCATGATACATTGAGTTAATATTATTGTGTAATGGTCGAATTAACTCTGTGTGAACACATGAGTTCTTGAGGAGTGGTTGTGTGCACTCTGCATAAGGATAGACGGAACCGAGAATGTGGCGGAACTCTGCGTCAGAGTATAAAAGAACCCTTTAATGTATAACGGGCGGAATCTGAGTTTAAAGGAGGAGAACGGAACTCGGAGTAAAAGGACGAGAATGGAACCTTGCGTGAGGAAGCAGAACTGTGACCGGATGAACAGTAACGGTGGGTTGGAGTGAAACCGTGGGTTTCATTGCACCACCATCCGTCGGAAAGCGGTATTGGAGGAATGGGCAGCGATTCCATAGACTATCTAACACGTGGCTAGACTACTGTTCCAAAACCGCTCTTTAACTTGTGCCATCGCGCATTAACTATCGACCAGAGACGCCTAGCGAAATTGACACGAGCCGTTGATCTGGAAGAGGGCCATCGGACGGTGATCGTGCGTCGGCCTTGCCCGGAGTTTAACCAAGGTGCGCGAACGATAGTCCAGATGTGACACGCCATCGTGCGTTATCTTTAGCGCAAGTTGCCCGTGCGATATCCGTTGGATCGGGCAATGCAATGACAGCCGTCAGATGGGCGCGTGAGTTAACAAAGGTACGGTCTATGCATTCATGATTGTACTATGGGCCCGGGGCGGAGATATATACAATGAATTTGGTTTATATTAATGATGTTTATTAAAGTTTGACGGGTTATTAACATACGGTGGAAGACTAAGGTTTCTAATTAATAAAAGATTGCCGATTATCTTTGGACTTCGTTGTAATGGTTCCAATATTAAAGAAAGCGTAATATATGTGTGGATATATTATGTATAATGACTGTATATGTGAAGTGGCGAAACATGGAATTTGTGAATATGGTTTAATACGCCGAGGGTCAATTATTATGTTGCGTAGAATGGTTGTAAATGCAGAATTAGCGCATATGTACACATAAGAGATTGTTGGGTTATAACTATAGAGGAGTATTGAATTAATGTCGCAATTCTTTGAATTGAGATATTAAAATAACCCAGACTTGTTTATATAAATTGCCAGCGTGGAATTAAAGAGAAGTGTGAGATTTCCCGGATTGGGAAATGATTGGGCATAAAACTTGAATGCAATTATAGAAAAGGAAAAAGAAGAGGAGAGCATGCAAAGATACACAGAGATTACAGGTTTGACAGGAATATGTACAGGAATGAGTTGGACAGGAGAATAAGCACAGAAAACAGGGAATATGCAGATGAAAGTCAACAAAGAGTATGCAGAACAGGTTCTTAACAGCAGCAGGAAAAGACAAATCCAGTAAAGCCAAAATCCAGAAAAGGAGCTGAGTAAAATTGAAATATGTAATTAAAAATGTGAATGTAAATGTTGTAATTAATTTTTTATTGTTTGTGATGCAAAGGCAAGTATTCTAAGGAAAAGTCAAAATCCCACTGTAGCATGAAATTTTGTACATATTTTTATGATTTTAAATTGAGTTGGATAAAGAAATGAGGAGGCAGAAGACCAAGGGGTATGACCATCCAATTTGAATTCCTAGAGGAAAACAAACATTCATCAAGAAATTTCTATAAGTAATATCAACTTGATATGCAAAGGGAGAGAGGTGAGAGAGAGAGAGAGAATATAGAGAATGCAGAGTATAGAAGAATAAAACAGAGAAGATTAAGAGAAGAAGAGCAGAAAGAGAAGCTACAGAACAGAGCTGATATCTGAAGTAAATCAACAAACATTCAGTTTGATAAATTGAGGAAGTTGGAGCTTCCATATCAAGTTGCAGCTTGATAGTTGTCAGTTGTAGCTAACTAAGGTTGAAGCCTCCCGTAGGTTGGTGCCTGCAGAAAATTGAAGGGAGTTGGTGCTTCCTTGCAAGTTCTAGCTTGTAGAATTGAGGTTGGAGCCTCCTATAGGTTGGTGCCTACAGAAAAATAGTGGTGAGAGGGAGTTGGAGCTTGCCTTTGCATCACAACAATAATAAGATGTGGTTTTCTCCCTTTATGGGTTTCCACTTATATCTGGTGTCTCTGTGCATGATATTTATGTATTGATCTGATATGTATCATCTTCTTAATACCTGCTGCTCTTATATTAAGTCTACTGCTATATTATACTAACACTTGCTGCTTACATTCTAAGATTCCTCACACATTAAATTGGATATGAAATATTAAAGTGTAAATAAGTTTAATAAAAAGTTCTAAAAGATCAGGAATGTGTTAAATTAAAGGCGGATTCACCCCCCCCCTCTCAGTTTAACTAAAGGTTTAACAGATCTTCTTTTCTTCCTTGAGAATGTTTATACTAATCTTCTTGTCTTTCTTAAAATATTTTTTAGTAATGAGGATCTCAATATGGTTTCATATTTGATGGATTTCCTTCACAATACATATCCATTTCATATATATTATTTTAAGATATAATGGCTTCCTCTATCCTCTTTTCATGGTATTTGGTTACTCTAGCCTTGGAGATAATACCATAATATTAGTAAGACCTTCTTGTATTTCTTGAAATATTTTTTGGTACTGAGGATGTTGATATGGTTTCATTTTTTATGAATTTCCTTCACTTTGCATATCCATTTCATTTGTATTCTTTTTAGAAATAATGACCTCCTTTATCCTCTTCTCTTGCTTGTTTATTACTCTAGTCATGGAGATAATACCATAATACAAATGGTGGGATTAAGTATGTTGTAAGAACTAATCCTGTAAACTTGGACAAATGAAAAGATTAGTAAATGCAAGAAAAAAATTGTACTCATGTGTGTAAAATCTAAGGATGATGATAAATCAAAAGCATTATTGACTCAAGGTTTGCAAGTCAATACTATAACATGCATCATTTTTATATCGATCCCTCCCATATCTTCTATGACTTCAATGCATCCTACTACACCTATGGAAATCCCATTGAAAAAGTTTGACTACATAGCATTATTGGTTGATGTTATCTAGTTAGATTCCTTTGTATATAAATTCAAGTTATTAATAATTGAAATAGCAGAGGAATCACTAGAAAAATATTGTATCACTTCAAATAATTGTTGAAGTATTTCTCCCAATTTTGATAATGAAAGAACTAAAATGGTTGGTACTTTATGTGTGGATAATATGACTGAAGAATTAACAATTACAAAGACCAAGTTGTATTTTTGGCTATCATTTGTTAAGCTACGCCAATGTTATGCATATGTTATGTTCCAAAGACACAAAATTTCAAAAGTACACATCATGTACACCAATGTGTGTGTGGAGAAAAACTTCAATATAGATAATAATAGGAGAAACTTCTCCAAATACCAAAGCACATTCATACATCCAAATCACATCCTCTGAACAATGTGTAATGTCCCCTAATAATAAATAATATAATATAATAAATGTTAATCAATAAATAAAAGAAAATAATGGTAATTAAATACTAAAAATTAAAGAAAATATAGTAATAGTAAATAAATAATAAATAATAAATAATGAAGAGAATATAATAACAATAAATAAATAAAATATTAAATAATAATATTGTAGTTATATATATATATATATATATATATATATATATATATATAGATATATATATATATAGTAAAAATAAGTAAAGTTAACAAAAAGTAAAATAAAAAAGAAACAATTAAATCAAGAGAACTATAAAAATAGTAAGTAAAGTAAACTTAACAAAGAGTAAAAAGGAATAAAATAAGAAAGAATTAAATTAGGAGAAATACTAAATTAAGTAAAACTTAAAATAAAGAAATAAAAGTTGCATGTTGACACATGGAATGTGTGCATGCAGACCCATTTCCATTCTTTGGTTTATTTAATAGATGTTGAGGAAGATGGAATTCATCATTCCTTAATCCATTCTCTTGGGAAAAAAGTATTGTGAGACAAAGGATTCCCTGGGAGTATTATGTTGATTGAGGGCTCGGGGGTTTCCAATTGTAGAAAGATTCTAAGCAATTAAGCCTACGGTCTGGTAGAGAGTGGTCCCCAAATTTTTTTTGCGATTACCAGAATTCAAAAAGAATTCAACTCCAAAAGCACAAGTAAGGAATATCGTCAATACAGGTAAGTCGTCTCTACTCGTGGTATTTGAAAATTCTATGTTAATTGTGGATTTTAATTTTCAGGTTGTTACATATGGTATCAGAGCGAGTTTCGATTCTATGTGACCTCTAGGTAAAAATTTGAGAAAAATACTTAATCAAATTTATCAAAGGAATTTAATTAAAGCAGTTTGAAAAAATAATAATTTGAAGATAGAATCAATTACATTAAATTTGGAACTGCTTGCTACAAATAGGGAACGAATTTATGGAAAATAAGGGTCCAAGATTAACCTGTATTTCTTGAAAAATGGTATTTGTTACAAAAAGAAAGGAGATTTTTGTAGATGAGATTGTTATTGGGATAAACCTCTCTCAGTTTTTTAAAATTCATCTCGAGCTCCTCAGAATATGCGCCCAAAAATCATGACTAAAATAGGAAATAAAAAAATCTGAAAAATATGTTGTTAAGATTCATTCGAATATTCCAATATATGACACATGTGAATAAACTGAAGGAGGTTTTTGTTATTTTTCTTGTTCTTAATGAAAACCTCTTTTATGTTTTCAAAATTCATCCTCATTTGGTCATAAATTAATCTTGAAGTGAAATTTTCCCAAAGAACAACGAATGATATTTTTTTAATAGCTCCTAAATGGTAAGCCATATTGAACTTATTTTTTGACACAAAGTGAATATCATTATAAATTTTTTCCACAAAAAATCTAAACCAAATCTGACTCATGGATCTCGAGAAAATGAAAAAATGGTTGTAGATGATAGTGGCTCGTTTCTCGAAAACCAAGAATCATTTTGATGTGAAATTAAGTGAGCTTATTCATCTCATCCCCATGCATCTACTATAAGAATTTCATGGAAAATAGATACATATTTTAAGAGATATGGTGAAAATACATTAACTGTGTGAAAGCGCAGTGCAAAAGCACAACACTCCAAGCTTATCTATCTTTGGGCATCCTATGAACTATTGAAAGCACTGGGCTGGTGTGAAATGGTCCATACAAGATTGTAAACCTGTGATAAAACTTCTAGACCAAACACAAACCTTCATAGTTCAAAATTCTTAATTCATTAAAAATTTTAAATCCCTTAATAATACTTTGTAATATTACTTTTAAAGCATTCAGGTAGAGATAAATACAAGTGTTTGTGTATTATTTATATATGTATTAATGAATTCTTATAAATATTCATTTCAATTATTATTAGTTTTGAAAATATTTAGAGTATTAAAAAAATAGTAGTTATTAATAACTTATGGTTATGTTTTAAAGTTGGTTTTGAATTACAATTTAGTGAGAGAATTTATAAGTCAATAGTTCATTATTGTGTTTATTTATTATTTAATATTATTTATGTTTTGAAATGTAAATTGGTAATAAAATAGATAAATTTTATTCATACACTATGGTACTATGTATGAGGATATGGTTTCAAATATTTGTTATATCAACATGGAAATGTTGAAGTATAATGTTGTGAGGATGTTTCATGGTGTGATGGTATGTGGTAATTGGACACAATTCCGATGAGAGGATAATGATGCACACGTGTTATTTATTTATTTTGTTGTATGCTCATGATGTTAAGATATGAGGTATATTTACATGTAATTCATTTGTTATGTGATGTCATGATATATCTTTGATATCGATATGTTGATATTATAACTTATGAGGGTAATTTATGTGGTAATCACATGTAAATTTTACAACATGCAAGAGCATGCAATTTTTACTATTCATAATGTTGTGATAAAAAATGATGTTATGTTTCATGATGGCATGCAAGAATTGACACTTGGATTATTTTGATGATATTATGATTATAACTAATACATTTATTGCATGTTGAGATATGGTGATTAACAAAAAATCCACAAATGGGCCGAGACGACTAGTTTATTTGATGATCTCGTGGGAGCCCATACCTACGAGGGGGAATATGTAACACCATATGGGTTGGGGACATACTCAATCAGTACTACATATGCCACTGATTCTTTTTTCTTGTATAACTCTTGATGGACAGCTCTTGATGGGCTATGGGACCATCATGAGGAGGTCGAGTGCTTGGTATGGGATTGGGATGTCAAATTCTGGTGGGGGTGTAAGGATTTTGATGCCTAGGGTTGTGCACCTTAGTGAGTGTGGAGGGAGTGGGCCATCCTTTCAAGATGACTGGAGTACTACTGCATGGAGTACTAATACGGGTGCATACCTTGGGAAAGATGAGGTCTAAGTCGGGTGCAAGCCTTGGGGATAGCCTTTGGCTATGGTATAGATCGATGAGGCTTATGCCTAATTCTAAAAGTGGGAAAAAAGACAGAGATTCCTTGAGATTTCCTGGATGTTATGTAACCTCAAGATGCCTGCATGATGCATGTTGATTATACTAGTTCAACAAAGGGTGTAGGGAAAACATGAAGTAATAAATAATTAAATAAATAAAATGTTAAATGATTCAAATTAAGTTTGGGATGTAATATCCCCTAATAATAAAAATAATAATAATAAATGATAAACAATAAAGAAAAGATAATAATGGTAAATAAATAGTAAAAATTAAAGAAAATATAATTATAGTAAATAAATAATAAATAATGAAGAGAATATAATAATAATAATAATAAATAAAATAGTAAATAATAATAATGAAGTTTTAAATAAATAAATAAATAAATAAATATATATATATATATATATATATATATATAATTAATTAATTAAACTATAAAAATAGTAAAAATAAGTAAAGCTAACAAAAAATAAAATAAAGTAAGAGTTAAATCAAGAGAACTATAAAAATAGTAAAAATAAGTAAAGCTAACAAAAAGTAAAAATGAATAAAATAAGAAAGAGTTAAATTAGGAGAAATATTCAATTAAGTAAAACTTAAAATAAAGAAATAAAAGTTGCATGTTGACACATAGAATGTGTGCATGCATACCCCTTTCCATTGTTTGGTCTATCTAATAGATGTTGAGGAAGATTGAATTCATCATTCCTCCATCCATTCACTTGGGAGAAAGGTATTGTGAGACAAAGGATTCCCCGGAAATAATACGTTGATTGAGGGATAGAGGGTGGCCAGTTGTAGAAATATTACGAGAAGATGAGCCTACAATTGGGTGGAGAGTCATCCCTAAAATTTTGTTGCGGTTAGCAGAATTCAAAGAGCATTCAACTCCAAAAGCACAAGTAAGGAATATCGTCAATACAACTAAGTCATCTCTACTTGTGGTATTTGAAATTTCTATGTTAATTATTGATTTTAATTATGTTATCTCTATCTATACCTATTCATGAATTGCTCATGTAGCCCCTTGATCACTAGGTCGGCCCTATTAGATATACATTAAAATATTACATGTACATTTAACCTCACATATGCCCCCTTTTGGTGTCATACCATATACATGTAACCCAATATAGGCCCTCTTTGGGGTCATAACATACTACTCTTCTTTAAACATATTTGTCTTCAAAGCTCTATAGTTAAGTTTTTTACATGCGATGAAACCAAATAATAGGATTTCCTTATATTCCTGCATTCATCTTTTCATTAATGATGAACCATCGATACAAACTCGATTATCAATGGTTGGTTTTTGCATAGTTTTCTTACATTTGATTCAAATTCTTGTTGTTGTGACTTCTCGGATTTGTAGTAGTTGTTGGTCTTCTATAACATCTTTTTGAATAATGATTTGGTTATCTCCAATTTATAGTAACTTTTTATCTTCAATAAAATCATGTTGAATAATAATGTGGTGATTCCCTTTTCCATGAGAATTGATTAGTATTCCATATTCTTCCTTGAAAACGCTTATATGAATCTTTGTTTCTTCCTCTATAATGCTGATATCGATCTGCTTGTCTTAATTAAAATATTTTTGGTAATGAGAAAGTTGATATGGCTCCACATTCAATGGTTTTTCTTCACTTTTCATATACATTTCATATGTCTTGTTTTCAAAGATAATGGCCTCCTCTATCCTCTTTTCCTAGTATTTGATTACTCTAGCATGGGAGATAATACCATAATATTTGGCATGGACATCCTCTATTTGGCGTTCATATTCTTCAAGTATCTTATGGGTACCTTCTTAAATCTTGTCACATTTATTTTTTCTAAAGCCGCAATTTCACTTGATCTCTCAAATTATGATGCCCTTCTTCAATTCTACATCACATTTTTATTTTACCTTGTTTGTCTCTAGGTATTCTCAAATCTTCTTGCAAATTTCCTCTTCAATTATTTTGGTAGTCTCTTCATCTAGGATATTTGTTTCTTATCAACTTTGATAATTATTCTTGTCTTCTTTTAATCTCTTAACATCATCTACTAATTTTCTATTATGATTTCATAATTTATTTATTTCTCCATCTTTAGTTTTCAGTTCTTCCCTTGAGTCATCCTTTTACAATTATCCTTGCTACTCTTTCCCTGTTTTAAATGTTCAATCTCTTTAATAATTGTTATGATTAAGGTTTTGTATCTATTTTCACTGCGAAAAACACCCTCCTAAATTTTGCGTACACTCGAATTTTGGAGCCTACCGTAGATCTTGTGATCAGTCATTCCATAGTCACTTCTTGGTCAGCTGATGTTTTTTTGAGCTCCCTCTTGGATTTGAAGTGTTGAAGTCACTTGCACACACATGTTTAGTCCATAATAGTTTCATGAGCACATTCTTCTTCGGGATCTTGGGAAAACATAGTACGTTCCATCAGGATTGTGTTTGTGTGATGTCCAATCTATGTTGATAGTCAGTGTGCACTGATAACGATAGTTTCTCACATTCTAGCTGTGTTATACTTCCATTTCAATGTGTTTTGCAAAATCTCACTTTCGTGCACCGTTGTTTTTGCGAATGTCATTTTCATGTTTTCGGTTGTCGCTTTCTCTTTCCTTTACTCTAATTAGTGTCATTTTGATGTTATCTTTGCTCTAGCATGTTTTACTTTCACTATTGTCCACATATCGCAAGATTCATTCACACTTTATCAAAGTGTCGACTTTTGGCATGTTGGTTGTCGCAAAATGTAAATAAGTATGTTATGGTGGATCCAAGAGGTCATCTTTGTGTAAATAATTCTTTCTAACCTTGTAAGTACCCATCACACTCATTTCCAAATTTTTGAGCATTGTCACACTCATTGTAACTAGTCGTAAATTTGTCGCATGGAGGAAAATTATTTTCTCATATGTCATAGATTATCTATGTTGTTGAGCAATGAAAGTGTTCTAAGTGTGTGACCACAGTCAAAGTTTTATCACCATTCATACTAACCTCACCGATCCAAAACTTAGCCATTTTGGAAAAACTTCCTGACCAAGCAACTTAGCTTCATATGGCTTCCCAGAGCTGTGCATTATGCAGTTTTAGTCCCCTAGTTGTGACCTTGCCTCTTGGCACTGCGCAATGCGTAGTTATTTCCTCTCATGACTATTGCGTTGTGAAGTTTTTGTGCTCAAGTGCCGACCTTGACCTCCATAACTGCACAATCCTTTCTCCTATCCCTACCTTATATGTGCACTCTAAAACCACAAACCAGAAGCCCAATCTATGAGCTTCTGAACTGCGCATTTGTGAAATATCCCAACCTCCCTTGTCTCCCATAATTGCGCAGTATATTCACTCAGTGTCCATCCCCTCATCTTGCCTCACTAGATTCCAAAACTGCGCATTTTTCTCCCTCATTCCAGCTTGAACTGTGCACTATGCAGTCTCAAGGCTCAAGCCTCATCCTTGAGCTCTTGAATTGTGAAATTCTATAGTCACCTAGGCTCATTCACCCTTTATAACTTTGTAATAGGTTGATCTATTGCATGTTCCTTCAACCTGCCATACTGAGCTCTCAGACTACACAGTTTGTTTCCTAAGCCCAGCCTAAACTTCACATTTCACAGTCTCAAGGCTCAAGCTTCACCCCTGACTTCCTAAGCTGCGAAATTGTGCAGTTACTGAGCCTCTTTCCCAGCCTATCACTTGGTTCCAGCTGAGTTAGTGGATCAATGTGCACCATCTTAGACTAGGGGTTTATCAAACTATGTCATCTTGTCATGAGTTAATTGCAGATACAAGTACTCTATCATGTTATGGAAAGATGATGAAGAAGGAGGTAGAGAAAGAGGAAATTATAGAAGACACATATGTAGCTTAATAGATAATATGATCATTTGGCGAGAATATGAAGGAACATGGATATTTAACATAAGATGAAGATCAAGATCACGTGGAAGACTCCTCATCTTCAAGTCATAAGGAGGAGGAATAAGAAGAACATGTACCATTTTTTCAAGAAGACACAAAGAAAGAAGCAGCAATAAGGACAACTTGGCACTGTCACATCAACATGCAGTCCATGTTATCAGTTTCATGTCCTGTCCTATCACAATTCATCATATCCCATATAATTATTGTGGATCATGTAAATTGTATTCGAATGTTTTGTAAACTATAATTCCAAAGGAAACACGTGGAATATGAAGTTTCATGTAAGTTGAAAATTCATAGGAAGTCAAACAGTCATGAGGGTGAAGCATCACCCATTGGTTTTATATACACCCTCATTGTATGAGCAAAGGAATTTTCACCTTGGCTCCACCAGCAAAGCATTAGAGTGATAAGCTAGTTCTTTTATGGAGAAAGGAGTGGCTCCAACGCTCCATTATTGGAGCTAGTGATGTTCATTGTACATATGTGTCTTGGAACTTTTACTTAATAACATAATTCTTTCAAGGCCAACACATTCTTCATGCATGGTTTATGAATGTTTGTAAGACTAATCTGCGGATGTTTGTACTTCATGTTTGCTTCCACATGTGCTAAGGTAGTTGAACTCTTTCGATTATTTTAGTACTTATCTAATTGAGAATGTGATATAATGGTTGTTATTTTTGTCCCATCCTTGTGGACTATTCCACAGGATATTAGGTAGATATTTCTCAATTTTTGGTTCTAATGACTGTCGCATCGCTTGTGGACAATTCTGATGGATGTTAGATGGATCCTTTGGTCCATGTGTGTCTCTTCTTAGTTGGTACTATTATATCTCTCTTAGAGGCTCACTTCTCTCTCTCCCCCCGCAGTATAAGAACCTTGACACACTTGCAATTGGACATTCATGAGGCACACCCCCTTTTCTTTTCGAAAGTACATTTGCACCCCACTCTCTTGTTGATAGTCAGAGCCAAGGCAGATATTTAAGAATATGGAAACCAGACCTTTATTATGGATGGGGCTCCTACTCCAAATGGTGTGAGGTATAATTGGGACTTCACATCGGGGAGACCCCTTGGTTGACGAATTTCCAGCACCGTCATCAATGGAACTAGAAGGAGGGCCAAACGACAACCAGTGCCTGTTAAGTCTGGTTTGAATATCTTATTCAAAAAGGATCTTACACAAATCATAATCCCGAGATGTTTTTCTGAAGAGCTTAATATTACCATCCCTGCGGAAGTTATTCATAACCTATCCCAATTAAAGTTTGATGGCGAGGGTAAATTAACTTTATGTGAACATTTGTTTCAAGTTGCATGTTTTTACTTTTCTAACAGAATACATTGCAGAGATGTCATCGCTATATTACTCACCCTCACATTTGAAGGCCGCATTAATTAATGGTGTCATACATTACTTGTTGCTTCTATCAATTCATTCAACCAACTTGCAAAGGATATTTGAAGCAACAAAATTGTAGTTTGTTGACTTTTAAATGTTAAAATACACAAAGGTATGTTTAAGTAATATTTTATTAATATATATAAATGTAAAAAAGATGATGAAAGTTACAATGAAGCCTTGCTTAAATACTTAGCCATGTGTCCTTTCATGATTGGGCATGTCTTTTAGACATGCCTTTTCACTTAACTAGTGACTATTTAAGATAATCATCAGTTTATTATTTATTATTTACATTTATTTATATTTATTTTATTTGTTATGAATTATATTCATAACATTTCCCCTCTCTTCAAAAGCTTTGTCCTCAAAGCTTAATTGCTAAAAATATCTTCACTTTATGTTTGTCATCTCAATATGTATGATTCATCAATCATCTCGGTACATATATCCCGTCAGTAATATTCCTTTAGAATTTTTATTTTCTTTTTCTTTTTCTTTTTAAATTAAATTAATTAAATAATTTCAATCAATTAAATTAATTAAAAAAATTTAATTTAGTTATAAAGTGACTATACAATGGATCACTATATATCAATGCAAATATATGTCACGACTATATATATATGATATGTTTGACTATATTTATCATGCAAATATATCGATCTGACATTTGTGTAACACATCATCGAGGCACACATATCGTATGACCCAACGCTTGATCGGGACACACCGTTTGACAATGCGGGCATCAACCTCTCTTAACGTTGTGTGCATGGCTTCCTCGTTGGTTTTTCTAGAACAGCGGTTGTCAGACAGTGGTCCTTCTGTAATACGCCAATTGTGTGCAGAAAAACGGCATGAGTTTGGACGTGGAATCGATGGGAGTAGGGATTTGATTTTGATTCTCCTTGTTCCAATGTAAACGCTTGATATATATTCTAGAGATATTGTGAGGTTCAGAATCTACTTCCCGGAAGCCACAGCTAATAATGAGTGCAAAAAGGCTATTTTTTCTTTATCGGTTAATGTTGTTGCAGTTATCAAGGAAATCTCCTCTTGTGACAACTTCATGAATTAACCTCCGTATGTTCGTGTCAAGGACAAGAGAAAATAGATCACCTCTTCAAGTATTTAGTTGAGAAGAGGTCCAAGCAAGCAAGCTATCAAAATTCTAGTGATATTTTCACTGTGAACCAATATAACATTGTCAACAACTGATTGAAACTCGCTTTCGGCAGGGTTTAAGGCCACAAAAAAAAATGTTTGTTAAAAAATTCAAGATTCATTGGCATGCTTCCCTTGATTCCAAAAGAAAAAAGTCATCTGCAATATCTGGCCTTGAAGTAAAATCCTGAATTCTCTTCAAGATGCTTATGGTGTGCCCAAAAAGTTATGTAATCAATCCTCTAAGATAATCTGCACATGACAGGTCATTTCCCAAAACCTTGATTACTTCACTCACACGATAAAGGAAACAAGATTGATTGTGTAGTTTGTACTAAATTTGTACCTCTTGAAGTAGATCACCCATTATAACTATCATTGAATTTGGACAGGTTCTAACCACATATTTGCACGCCCCACACAGGCTTTCCATCATTTCCATATCCCAAGCTCGTTGTCCAAATAGTGATTTCAAAATTGGCCATGGCTTTTAAAATGTATGAATTACAACTTCACGGTGATTAAAATATATGAACATATTAGCAAGACAATCTATGGGAAAAATGTATTTATTTTCATTCAATTTCTCAAATGATTGTGCTTGTTTTTCTATAACTTGTTGTAAAGAAACAACTATAGGAAAGCACAATGAATCTAGTGCTCCCTAAACATGGTTGGATGGGATACTATTTATAACCATATTCAAGGATTCAATAATATGCATTGCATCAACAGTAGAGAGGTTGTACTCATTTTTTCCATTAAGAGCGGAACGATAAATTGTAAGGAGGCCATCTAGTGATAATTTATCTTTGCATGAATCACAAATATTTCGGAATGCCATGGATGTTTTCATTGAAACATATGGTGTTGTTGGCATGCCTCTTACCAACATCTCTACAACAGAAGTCAGAAAGGATGGTGCACTGAGTGCACTACCTATTTCTGGATCTCTCCCTTGTTTTGGTCTATGATTGATTTCTCTTTCCTGTTTTGGATCTCTCACTGATGACACATCTAGAGAAATAATTGTTCTTTGATTATTGCTGGTGTGAACATTACCAATACTACCCTGAGTATTGGTCAAGCCATGGTCGATTCCTTGGGAAAAACTTTCGTCACCAATTTTCATCAATAGATGGGAGTATCTTGTTACTTTAGCACTTGCAAAATTAGAGATTGACGATATGATATACCATGAAGTATGAAAATTTCTCGCAATTTCAGCATGATTAGCATGAATTTCAAGAGACTCAGCTGAATTTGGACCTTGAAGAGTATGTATTGTGTGGAGATTCTCAAGCTTCTTGGAATTTTAGCAGACACATTAACATTCCTGCCACCTTTTGCTGACAATGTTGAGGCCTAAACAAAAAGTGGAATTTTAGAAGGTTAAAGTACAAAATCCCTTGAATGTTCCTTTTCAACTTCTCTTGCTGCTTCTACTGAGAGAGGTTTCATTTTTTCTTCAGATATAATAACAACAACCTAGTCATACTAGTAAAAATAAAATAAAATTACAATTTCACAAGTGTAGATATTAGTCAAAAATTATAAGTCATCATTTACATATTAATTAAACATTAATCAAAGTTTCCTTATGGGATCAAGTGGGGCATTACATACACCCCTCCTTTAGAAAACTTCCTCCCGAAGTTAGAGTGAAAATGACACGAGGATTTTGAAAATAAGGCATAAAAAAATAGAGATATATATAGTAGTCAAATTAATTCAAGCAATGATACCACCTCCCATCAAAAGTCTTGAATCTAACTTATAACCTCCTATCCTTCCTAACCTACTTCCACTCCCATCCTATCTGTCCTCTACTGCAATATATTATAGCATCGGTTATATCGATCTAACCACTAATAAAACTAATATGGTGGAAGTGTCGAATATATCGACCTAATGTCCCCAGCAGGAAACTGGAAATCATCATCACACGTCTAGGGGAGTGTGTCCATCACTGCCCTCCCACGATTCCAAGCTTGGAGGTTACACAGTGGGAAATGCCTCCACCCCTCCTCATAATTAGGGTCAATACCCTAATATGGACCACACTACAATGCTGGTTGGATACTTGTCATCGAATAATCCAGTCAGGTAGTCTTGTCACCTGTATCATATACACTTTACCCATGTCATAATAGTGCATATCAAGTAGATACAAAATGTAATAGAAAAATTTACATCATACCATTCCTCGTCAGATATGTCATCATTTTCCATTGGAAGCGTAGATTTTGGTTATCATATAATTCTTTCCAATCTGCAGGTTAGTTCTCATTCATACATATACATAAAAACCAAAAACATATATAGATAAGTGATCTTAATCCTCATGTTATGAAGTCCAACATCCATGTTTCAATTTTTCACTTCATAAAAACATACTGAAAATAAATATTACATTAGATAAATCACAATTTTGATAATGCATTCATTATATAAATCATATCCCCTTAAGTCATACATCAAACAACAATAACTCTAAGAAGTCATACACTAGATAAATCATAACTAAGTCGGTCGTACATCAAGTAAATCGTACATCAAATAATTCATAATAAAATATTTCAATCAGCAATACCTAATATATCTATTGATTTATATAAGTATTTTCATTTTTCCAAGTAAAATGAAACAATATTACATAGTGTTCATGAAATAACATGTAACTATAAATAGAGTCTTAGCGTAGGTGTTATATAAGTCAAAATGGTTATCACAGATGCTCGAAAAGTGAGGCCCTAGTCATGACGTATAGTTTATGCATCCTCCTAGGTAGCAGATCCTGGGCTATACTTTTCCCACTAGACCTTAACCTAGTCCACCATGCGACATCTGAGATGTAGAACCATATGGTCCAATATGTGTAATGGTTCAACCATTATGGTTCCCATGTCCGAGACCTGCAATTCGCTCCAATCTAGTTTTTGAGATTCATCAGAAACATAATGTCGTAAAATAGATACATGAAAAACATCATGAGTTCTATGCAATTGGGGTGGTATTACAAGATGATAAACCGAGGTGATAACTTTGTCCCTTTCCCAAACCATATGGTGCTTTTTTTGGGTCGAATACGAATAAAAACTTGGTCTCCTACCTCATAACTACGACCAGTCCTATGTGCATCGTCACAACTCTTCTATCTATCTTGTGCTTCCTTTAATCTTTCTAGAATCTGTCTTACCTATTCCTCCATTTCTTGTACCAACTCCGGCCCAATTATTTCTCGGTCCTCTAAATTTTCCCAACTCAATGGCGTCTTGCATGGCCTCCCATATAGAGCTTTATAAGGAGGCATCTGAATGGAACTGTGGTAACTATGATTATATGAAAACTCTACCATTGGTAAGTACATTTCCCACTGAGTCTGATTATCCATGACCTACATTCTAAGCTTGTCTTCCATAACCTGATTTACTCTTTAGTTTGTCTGTCTGTTTCTATTTGATATGCAGTGCTAAGGTTCAATTGATTCCCCAAAGCTAACTACAAACTTGTCCAAAACCTAGATGTAAAACAAGAGTCTCTATCAGAAATGATATTTGTGGGTAGCCCGTGTAGTCGAATAACTTCACTTATAAAAACTTATGCCACATTAGTAACATCATAAGTACCTCTCACTGGGATGAAATGGGCACTTTTGGTTAATTTATCAACTACAACCAATATAGCATTGTGCCTATGTGTAGTGAGTGGTAAACCTACAAAAAAATCCATAGAAATGACCTCCCATTTAGACATAGGGATGTCATGCATTTGTAGGAGTCATGCTAGATGGCAATGATCATCCTTTACTCGTTGACATTCAAGACATTTGGCGACAAAATGGACTATTTCATGCTTCATGACTTCCCAAAATAATATTTTCTTCATTTCAACATACATATTCTTCACTCCAAGATGTGGACAATAGAGTGCTCTATGTGACTCTTCAATGATGGTTCTTCTTATACTCTCATCCTTATGGATGTACATTTTTCCTTGAAATCTAAATAGTCCATCTGGTTCAAGGAAATAACCCTCAAACTTTGGTTCTATCTGCTTCCCACTCTGAAGTGCTGAAATAACCTTCAGATACCAACTATATTCAAATATTTTTTCCAACACACATTCCCTCAAATTAACCCTCAAGGGTACTAAAGAGAAGATTCATGGCCTCCTGCTTAGTGCATCAGCCACCACCTTCTCCTTTCCCTTAATGTATGAGATCCAAAAGGCATACTCACTCATGAATTCACTCCACCGCCTTTGCCTAACATTCAAATCTCTCTGAGTGAAAAGGTACTTCAAGATCTAATGATTAGTTCTTAACTCAAAGCTTCTCCCAACGAGGTAATGTCTCCAGAGTTTTAAAGCTAACATCACTGCTGCTCATTCTAAATCATGGGTAGCATACAATTCTTCATGTGTATTCAACTTTTTGGAAGTGTAAGCTATTACTCTTCCTTCTTGCATCAACACTGCTCCCATTCCTTGCTTTGAAGTATTTGTGCATATAATGAAGTCTTTTTCCATGTTAGGCACTTGAAGGATCGGTGCACTAGTTAGTAACATTTTTAGTTCGATGAACTCTATGTCACAATCATATGTCCATTCATACCTAACCCCTTTTCATTGTAATGGGGCGTTGGGTTTTGCAATCTTTGAAAACCATTCCACAAATCTGTGATAATAACCTGCTAGCCCCATGAAGCTACGCACCTCATAATAATTCTTCAGTACTAGCCAATCCATTATGGCCTTTACTTTTTCTGGGTCAACTGAAATCCCTTCTCTTGAAATGATGTGCCCAAGATAATGAATTTTCTTTTGAAAGAAGGAACATTTTGACAATTTTCCATACAATTTATTTTCCCTTAAGCAGGCTATTACAACCCTTAGGTGCTCTTCATGCTCCATTGCATTCTTGGAGTACACTAGAATATCATCCAGAAATACTTGCACAAATTGGTCCAAATATTTCCTTAACACAACATTCATGAGACTCATGAATATTGTTGGTGCATTGGTTAACCCAAATGGTACAACTACGAACTCGTAGTGCCTAAACTGAGTCTGAATTCCATTTTTTGGGATATCACCTTCCTTAATCCTCAATTGGTGGTATCCAGATCATAAATCGATCTTTGATAAAATTGTTGCCCTCTTCATTTGGTCAAATATGTCATCTATTCTAGGTATCGGGTACCTATTATTTATTGTGACTCGATTCAAGTCCCTATAATCTATGCATAGCCTTAAGGAGCCATCCTTCTTCTCAACGAAAATCACTGGTGCACCCCAAGGTTAAATACTAGGTCTAATAAATCCCAAGTATAAAAGCTCTTTTAACTGCATCTGCAATTCACAATGTTTTGGGGTTATCATCCTGTAGAGTGTCTTCGAGATTGGTTCTGCACCAGGTTTTAAGTCGATTATGAAATCGATCTCCCTCATAGGTGGTAATCCAGGAAATTTCTTAGGGAAAACATCCTTGAATTCTGACAAAACTGCGTACTGATTTAGGGAGGGTCATTTTTGGTCACCTACAACCTCAACCACATATAGTTTACAACCTTGTTGGAGACAATGTTTTACCTTCATTGTGGATATTAATCGTAGGGACACTCCTCTCTTGATACCAAAAATCTCAATTGACCTACCTTCATCATGGAAGAAAATCACCTTCTTTTTGAAACAGTCTACCAAAGCTCGATGAGCTTTTAGCCATGTTGTAGCCGCTACAACACCACCCAAAATTTTGGGTATATTTAAAATTTTGGATCCCTCTCTGCTCGCTTTGTCGTTAAGGTCTTTCACCGAACCTGCAGCCAGTGACATCCCACCGACCTATCCCCAACCCCTCATGAGCTCTCTCACCATCATGATCAGATGCCATTGATGCAATCATGCCATATGTGGGAGGGATCATCCAGCATACGCTCGAACACTCTTACCGCAGTTGCGCCATGAGATTGCCATGTGTACATTTGAATGGAAATCCTTTTGTGTATCGACAATTAAAAGCCCTCTCGTCGTGGTTCATTAAGCATGTTGACTGAATGTGTATTTTAAGCTCGTTAATCTCATATATTTTATCTAGGGGCACCATTCGCAAAGAATAACTGTGAACTAATTAATGTTATGTTGTTTATACAGGTCAATTCCCTGACTGATAAACTCATCAGTGATTGCCATGGCACCGAGGGAAATAAGATTAAGCTCAATGACAAGGTCACAGCTGTGAACCATGACACATTCATCCACATGTCCCACTTAGATGGATATGAGACATAAGGCCACCTTTGAAGACCTTGGTTAAGGTAGATGACAAGAATGCACCCACAAGTGAGGTGGGAGAGCAAGTTAACATTATTTTCAGATGGAGGATGATGTGGTGTGTGTTCATTCACTCAAAGAAACAAGGAAGCACTGGGCACCAGAAGAATATTATGATAATGCCATTAATATCAAAAGACAAGGGTTTCTCACGTTATTAACAGAGATGCCATATTAAGAGCGCACATGTTGATGTTGGCAAGACAATGGCACAGCTAAAAGGGTTTCTTCTATTTTCCAAAGTCGAATGAAATGGTTCACGGGTTCAAAATACATCTTGATAAGCATCGAAAGGTCATCAATGTCAATTTGGTGATTAAGTATGGACTTACATCGACAAAGTAGGAGTGATCTATGAGTATGATCCAGTTTCTCCAAGTTTACAGGCCTCTTTTTTTTGGACTCAAGAGCTACAGAGCATTGTATTTGAAGATAACACTCTTTTGGCATATGAATACAAATACCTGTTGAAACTCCTTTTGGATCTGATGTGTTTTTCTGTGCGAACACTATGAGTATTTCTATACAGTTTCAGAACATCTTTTGATTAATGAAACTGCACTCTTTAATGGCATCATTCATACATTATGGTTTCCTGTATTTGTGTTAATGATGTTTAGATTGATTGCTTGCATAATGGATGTTAATGACTTTGTTTATTAGCATTTCGTTGTATCTTTCAGGAATTAAAGGGGGCATCTCGCCATAAAGAACTGTTTCTTTTGTGGTCAGAATAGCCTACAAGCATAACCCCAAAGATGTGTTGTTGACAACACCTCCTTCGACGTGTATGCTTTATTATTTTTCTTGCTACGCATAGTGTTATATACATGTTTAATGCATCAACCATGTATCTTGTATCATGTGAATAAGTGTGTGTCCGCAGGTTCGATCGAGTTCTTTTGAGACCAAAGGGAAGGTGACTTAAGCGGTAGCCGAACCCACACCCCAGACGGGATCCCTATTCCAAACGGTTTGAGGTCTGATTGGGACTTTCTACCGGGGAGATCCCCTACTGTTGGCCGGAAAAATTTTCCCGTCAACAAAATTGGCACTAGAAGGAGGGCCAGATGACAAGCTGAGCCCTGAGAGCCTGTAGTTAATCTCATATCTGTAATGGCTTGTTCCCAAATCACTCTCCCGAGATGTTTGTCGGAGTTTTATGACCCTCGATACTTCATCCCCGATGAACTTATGTATCACTTGTCCTAGTTAAAATTCGATGGTGAAAATGGAGTGTCCATAACCCAACACCTTTTAGATTTCTGTGACTTTGGTGAGTGCTATGAAATTGACGATGAAGGTTTGATTTGTTTGTTTTTTTTCCTCAATCTCGGAGGTCGCGCTATGCAATGGTGTCGCACATTGCCTGAAGCTTCCATCCATTCATTTGAACAACTCGCCAGTGAATTACAACAAGCTTTTCACAGGTACGATTTTCAAAATGTATTGATAAAGTTAAATGACATCAGAATGGAACCTCAGGAACCTCTTGATGAATTTTCTATCAGATTTTTTCATTATTGTTTTGAGTTCCCTGAAAAGGATGTCGATTGGAAGTTGTTAAGTGAACAGTTCAACTATGTGATTCTCGTTTCCCTTGAACAATTTCAGTTAGAAACCCAGCCTGAGCCTAGTGTTCCCTATGACGACCCGCAAACCAATGACTGTTCAGACTTTGAGTCTTTCACGCACCATGTCGAATCAGATTTTGAAAACCACAGTGGCTCATTATCTCTCTCAGTTCATGAAACCTACCTCGAGCCCACTCGATGTCTCCTTGGACACAGTCCTAAATCTGATTCACATACGGATTATGGATCGAATCCTATCCCAGATGCATTCGTTTCCCTTACAGGGCCTGCCATATCATTGTTTTCTTGGAATGACAAGGATGCGCGTGTTGAGAAGCCTTGTATGGTTAACGCCCCTGCGACTCAATCTATTCGTTCATTATTCCCCAGTTGGTTTCTCGATCCTGCCACACCAGTAATTTCTTTGAGGCATTCAAAATTTCCTTATACTGGTATTGGCGACAATCATAAGCACGCAGATGGTGTTTCACAATCACAGTTCAAAATCGATGAATCTTTTAGATCCGATCATTCTCACTCGGAATCCTTAGACAGCCATAGGAGCGATTTCCTGTCTGGGAAACCTCAAGATTTCCTCTTTATTGATCCATCCTAGTTGGTAACTCCCAGGGAGCCTAACATGCCAAGTACCCAACTTAATAAAATCAATGGTTACAGTGACCCTTTCTTATCTGAAAACATATTCCATCATACCGCTGAGGACTATCACTCGCATCTCTTTGCCGACCATTTGGAGACACCAGAATTCAATGATTCACTTTGGGAAGATTCAATTACCCATCAGAAAATCGAAGAGCCTCAGCTTCTGCCGACCATTTCTCAAATGACGATCCCCAAGTACTATGCCCCTCCCAGCATAACCGCATCAAATTCACCTCACCCTGGCAAATCTAGAGAATCTGATACTTTGGATTATCAATCTGTCAGTGTGCCAACATTTGACCGAATTGATACAACACCCACTGAAATTTTGCAACTCACCACAATCCATGTTCACATCCAGTCGCCTGTTGATCTCGCCAAACCATCAAATTTGGGCAAACCCCCGCTCGAAGGTCCAGGGTTTGATCCTCATACCCTTGACCAAACCCAGGAGCAACCTCGAACTAGGGTTTCTGCACTCGGATTCACAAGCATTTATAATTCACCTGGCACATGCTTATTTTTTCCATTCCATAAAACTGATGGCCCTCAACACCATGATGAGATTTCTGGTCAACTCGACCAACCCTATCCGATGGATGTGCCTACAAATAGGCAATGGCTAACCCAGCACCCATCGGACCCGGGATTGTGCATGGATGATTATGTGTCATTTATAAATGTTAAGTTTCAAGAACATATTGCAGTGTATCAAGATGAGAGTGGGATTCAGCTTCCACAATCTATTCTAGCATGTTCTTTGGTAAGTATCTATGCTCGTCTTGCCGTTGCACCTGCTCCTCAGGTAAGTTTTGTTGCTACTGCGCTTTTTTGGATACTGGCTCTGATCCTGATCATTGTTGTCAGTGCAGGATGCAAACTAATGCGGTGGCTGCACTGGAAAACTAATTTTACATAACCCAGTCACCTCATGGGTTAAACTAGGGTTAAGTGTAGGCTAGTTAGGACCTGTTAATAAAAATTTGTTAGCTCAAAGTTTTTGATTAGGTTACTTGCCAAATTTTTACTTTATGATTTAAAAGTGTGTTTGCTATTTTTTTTTTCAGTTAATGTCTTAGGCATCATCATGTTACAAGTATTTTCCACTCATTTCTTTTTTTTTCAGTTGCTGGTTGCTGCATAAATAATCACTACTTGTATTGCGCTCCTTTTCCACCTACAACTGGTTGATTGTTCTCGCACATGGCGTTGCATTGCGTCTTGAGCCTCACCTATTATATTGCGTTGTACGCTCTCTTCCTCACATCATTTTTGTCATATCGCCTGCCACTGCATGAGCTTTCATTGAAACCCTACCGCCTTGAGAATTGGTTCTACCCCAACTACTGAAACAGTAACCCCATTGTCTACGTGAGGTTGTGGTAGCTATCTCAAGAGGTGGATTACTCTTAGGACAAGTCATCAAAGTCGCATTCCCAACAAGATGCCTATGAGTCTAAACTTATTTAGTCGGGGAGATACGATTCAGTTGCTTGTGGGAGACCTAATGAGTTTGAATGGCCTATACCTGTAACCTAAGCCTTGTACCTGACGTGATCTTGTACATCTTAATGATCTGTTTTGCACACTTCGCCTACTGTGGTGAATGGGATGTGAAGGTTTGGCACAAATCAGGATATCTTTCAGTTTCTGTAAAATAAGAAACAACCTCTCTTGCTCATAAAATAAGTCAGGATCCCTCATCCGCCCATGAAAAATAAGTGCCATGAGCACATGAAAATAAGTGTTGTAAGCACATGAAACAAATAAGGGTAAAGGATCGAGAAAGGCTTCATGCGCAGATAGGTAATGCAACAACTCCGCCGGGGTACTAACCAGGCTCGCTGGCAGTGGAGCAACGTCTGTGATTTCTTGAAGTGACTCCGCTAGGGTATTGTCTAGGCCTGCTGGCAGCGGAGCAACACCGGAAACTTACTTTAAAAAATCCTGAAAATAATAAAACCCCTGCCTTGCTCTTCACATCATCAACAAGCTACTGGCGTCTGTGAACTTTCTCTTTAATGTGTTTCTGATTAGCGAGACCTAGCTGAGGCACAAGGATTAGGCATACCTGTAAAGGGCCAAAGTAATACAAAGGGTACTCGCGGAACTTGTTCAATATTCCCTTGCATTACTATCCGGATTCATACTTTTGTTGTGATACTGACAGAGATGCTAGATTCTACCAGTGGTTCGCCATTTGTTGTAGCCGCTACAACACCACCCAAAATTTTGGGTATATTTAAAATTTCGGGTCCCCCTCTGCTCGCTTTGTCGTTAAGGTCTTTCACCGAACCTGCAGCTAGTGACATCCCATCGACCTATCCCCAACCCCTCATGAGCTCTCTCACCATCATGATCATATGCCATTGCTGCAATCACGCCATATGTGGGAGGGATGATCCAGCATACGCTCAAACACTCTTACCACAGTTGCACCATGAGATTGCCATGTGTACATTTGAATGGAAACCATTTTGTGTATCGACAATTAAAAGCCCTCTCACCGTGGGTCATTAAGCATGTTGATTGAATGTTTATTTTAAGCTCGTTAATCTCATATATTTTATCTAGGGGCACCATTCGCAAAGAATAACTGTGAACTAATTAATGTTATGTTGTTTATACAGGTCAATTCCCCGACTGATAAACTCATCAGTGATTGCCATGGCACCGAGGGAAATAAGATTAAGCTCAATGACAAGGTCACAGCTGTGAACCATGACACATTCATCCACATGTCCCGCTTAGATGGATATGAGACATAAGGCCACCTTTGAAGACCTTGGTTAAGGTAGATGACAAGAATGCACCCACAAGTGAGGTGGGAGAGAAAGTTAACATTATTTTTAGATGGAGGATGATGTGGTGTGTCTTCATTCACTCAAAGAAAAAAGGAAGCACTGGGCACCAAAATAATCTTATGATAATGCCATTAATATCAAAAGACAAGGGTTTCTCACGTTATTAACAGAGATGTCATATTAAGAGCGCACATGTTGATGTTGGCAAGACAATGGCACAGCTAAAATGGTTTCTTTTATTTTCCACAGTCGAATGAAATGGTTCACGAGTTCAAAATGCATCTTGATAAGCATCGAAAGGTCATCAATGTCAATTTGGTGATTAAGTATGGACTTACATCGACAAAGTAGGAGTGATCTATGAGTATGATCCAGTTTCTCCAAGTTTACAAGCCTCTTTTTTTTGGACTCAAGAGCTACAGAGCATTGTATTTGAAGATAACACTCTTTTGGCATATGAATACAAATACCTGTTGAAACTCCTTTTGGATCTGATGTGTTTTTCTGTGCGAACACTATGAGTATTTCTTTACAGTTTCAGAACATCTTTTTATTAATGAAACTGCACTCTTTAATGGCATCATTCATACATTATGGTTTCCTGTATTTGTGTTAATGATGTTTAGATTGATTGCTTGCATAATGGATGTTAATGACTTTGTTTATTAGCATTTCGTTGTATCTTTCAGGATGTAAAGGGGGCATCTCGCCATAAAGAACTGTTTCTTTTGTGGTCAGAATAGCCTACAAGCATAACCCCAAAGATGTGTTGTTGACAACACCTCCTTCAACGTGTATGCTTTATTATTTGTCTTGCTATGCATAGTGTTATATACTTTTTTAATGCATCAACCATGTATCTTGTATCATGTGAATAAGTGTGTGTACGCAGGTTCGATCGAGTTCTTTTGAGACCAAAGGGAAGGTGACTTAAGCGGTAGCCGGACCCACACCCCGGACGGGATCCCTATTCCAAACGGTTTGAGGTCTGATTGGGACTTTCTACCGGGGAGATCCCCTACTGTTGGCCGGACAATTTTTCCCGTCAACAAGCCAGTCCATTCCAATGATTACATCGTATGTCCCCAGTGTTGTGATGTATGCCTTCAACTTAGCTGTACACACCCCTAGGTTCACTTTACATTGATAAACATTAGGTCTTAACACTTGTTTTACCCCAGAAGCCATTTCGACTTGTTTAAAGTCATCGTGCTCATGGGCTTCCAACCCACATTTTTCTAATGCAACTAGTGAAATGAAACTATCTTTAGCAGCATAATCAAACAAAATTTTAACTTTTACGTTGTTTATCATACATGTGGCTTATCCCACGGCAGACTAGTGTTCCACTTGTTGGTTATCAACTGCTCCATAGATTCGATGGTGGTTGCTTGCCTCCCCCATTGGTGCTTTTCCTTCTCTACGGTTTTTACCTATTTGTAACTCAGGAAAATCATGCTAGTAATGAGGTCCCCCACATCCCCAATAAGTGATGCGAGGTAGACTCCGAACAAAATGTTGTGGAGTTATTTGGAAATAGCTCTTTCCCCTGAGACCCCTACCCCTACTCATGGATCCTCGTGTTTGAATTTGATTTGCATGAGTCCTTGAATTTGTTGGTGAAGTTGCACTGGAAACCATTGAAATCCCCATTGTCGATGCTCTGGGTACAACCATGTTTCCATATGGCGGTGGCCTCAAACTTCCTCCCCTGGAGAAGGTACGAGGGGCCTTCCCCATAAACCTTGGTTGGTGTGGAAAAATTGTTTTTTTCCACCTTTTAAGTCTAAGTGATCTTCAACATAACGATCATGTCCAAAAGCTTCTGCAACTGAGGATGGTTTTCACATCCGCACCATTACCCTAATCTTAGGGTTCAATTCATAAATGAAATGATATGCTTGGTGTTGATTAATGTCCATGTATGAGACATACTTGACCAATTCCATGAATCTAATCTCATATTCCCCTATTGTGCAATTTCCCTATACTAAAGAATGGAAGGCTCCTACCTGTTGTTCTTCATAATATGCTGGTAGGTACTTTTTCCTGAATCTTTCCTCAAATAACTTCAGGGTAACTATGTCGGGAGTGAGGTGTATTTGACACTCTAAGTTACCCCACCAGTTCAGGGCACTATATTTAAGTTGGAATATCATTATTTTAGCTTTTGAATTGGAAGTATAATCTCTTAGTGCAAATCACCTTCTCATTCCCTCTAACCAGGCTTCTGCTCATTCACTAGCACGACCTCCAGCAAACTCTGGGAGCTTAATATTTTTGAGCTCCCTCGTAATGTCCTCGATTGGAGGTCCTCTATCAGAGTCTCTTGACCCCTCGAGATTTCCCAAACCTAATGAAGGGTGCTCCACTTCCACCTCAGTTGTTTGGCACCCTCTTACAGTCTCATTAATTTCTTCTAGGGAGTGCAAGAAGAGATCCATCTCAGGTGATGGCAATGGATTATTCATAGGAGGTCCTTGCATTGATCCTCCTTGACCTCAATTTCCTCGTGTCTTCACCATTTTGAATTGTACATTTATCTATTCCATACGAGACTTATTAAAACAACTTAAGTCTTGTCCGTTCTTAGTCGACTCTCACACATATAAAATGATAGGCATACATTTATTTTATTATTATTTATTTATTTTTATTGTTTTAAACGTATTACTAATACTGAGGAGATCCCCGAGGATATATTAAATCATCTCACGTGTGAGCTCTACATAACTTACAATTTTCTCTTAATATTAGTTAGGTTACTAGTGTAATGTACCTGCCAGTGATGCTCTCTTAACACCAAATCACTCTCTTTAGTAACCATAATTATTATTATAAAATATATTTATATAATTCATATTAATGTTAATTATGAAATGTTTTAACATTTTCAAATAATCAAATAATTATACCCTTTTAGTCATAACTTTCTTCTATGGGCATTAGTTTCTCCTTCCCACCTTTATAATATGTTCTAAAATCCTTCATGTCCATTTTATGAATCTTAGGATCTCCTAGAGGGCATATAAACTATTGGTCTCCCTTCTTCATGAGACAGTGTCCTTGAAGCAAAGCAAGGTTTAACAAATAACCATGAATTCATGTTGTATTTGTATCCATCAATTGAATTCATAGATCAACACCAAGTGACCATTTCAAATTACACTACTCTAAATCAATCACCCTTTCACATCCCAATCATTCCTAAATGATGATAATTATTATTATTATTACCTAATTTTAAGGTCCCGATTTTTTTTTATTATATATAAAAAAAATTAATCATATTCTTACTAAATTTTTGTAGATGTTATATCACTAGAAACAATTTTATGTCTATTGATATTAATTAGGAAAATGATATTCCCATATCAACATAAATTTATGTCATAATTGAATATGGATTACAAAAAAAATACAATATGTCTATTATGTCTTATGGCTTTTATTTAATTTTGTTTTATAACATCTATATTATTATGTTAAAACCCTTAAATCATGGCTTCATCCTTAATATACACATTCTAAAAGTAAATTCCAACTAAGATTAAAATATTGTATAATTCAAACCTAAATGAATAGATTTCGACTTAAATATTTTATTCTCCAAAATATATATATATATATATATATATATATATATATATATATATATCCAATTCATTTAAAACTCTAAATTTGTGTATTTTTCAATTAAAGTTATCTAATTTACTATAAATAAATAAAAATCATATAATAAATAAATAAAAATATTACAATTATTAAAGAATATATCACCTCAAAGTCAACTATAACATTTCAAGCATATTGTTCAAATGATGAATACCATGGGTCAACGCTATGGGTTCTCATAAACATGGAGCTTAAAACCCACTAGTAACTTCACCAAATCAGATTTACCTAGTTCAGAGTTTTTTCTTTTTTTTTCTTTAATTAATAAATATAATTATTAATTGTTCAAAAAAAATTCATAAAATTTCTCTAAGTGGCCATGTCATGCATCTCTATTTCTAAATAAAAATTCTGAACCTTCTTATTTCTATAATTCTTAAAGGACTCCTCTAAGGAGCCGGAGGAATTGCCCGGACGGTCAAAATTGGCCGGAATCCGGGCCAAAAAAATTTAAAAAATCTTGCAGAAACAGTGTTTGAATCATGATTTTGATATTGGAAATGGATTCAGCACCATCAAAAACCTGGAGGACACCCAAAATATTAAACTTTGATGGTTATAACATGGATTTAGAAAAATTCCTGCCGGATTTTCTGAAAATCTTATCGGAATTTTCATGATTTTCAGGGTGATTCCTCTGGCTAGTTAGACTACGGCATTCTTAAACTGAAAAACTCACATTAATTTTAGAAGCTTCTTATTTCTAAAAAAATAAAACATTAAATTGAAAAGCTGCGAATTTTTTTTTGGGAAAGTAATTATTTCTAATTTTTCTGGTCATTTGTAAAAAAAAATACTTAGTTGAAAGAGAAACATTTTAATTGAATTAGAAAGAAAAAAAAAAAGAAAAAAAAAAAATTCAATTTCTGAACATCATTTTGAGTACTAGAAAGCTGAGTCATGAATTTCCACTTCCAATGCTCTGAGGTTGAGCTGTGAATTTCTGAGACTTTTATTTACAGGTATGTTCTATTCTTACTTCTTTTTTTCTATGTTTTAGATAACCCACACACAAAACCACAAAACCATATTTTTTTTTCAAATGTGGTTGAGCATAAGCTTTGAAGCATTCTGTGTTTCATATGTAATCTGATGCAATTTTTTTTTTTCCAGAGGTTGTTCAGCTTGCTTTTCTAGTTGATGAAGCCGAGGGGAGTACACAAATTGAAGGTAGACACCTGGAGAGAATATTACCCCAACTACTTCTAGATTGCTAAAATGAAACTTGGAGATTTTATTCAACATTGTGAAATACGAGTTAAATTTCAGGAGTATTTTCTTTGCATACATATATTTTTGAGATTAAAAAAATCATGCTTAACTGGAGCAGATTTACTCTTAGCATTGTCTATTGACGAAAATAAATTTGAAACTTGGACCCTCAAGTCGCAGTGTTATAAAATTTCACTATTCAGAACAAGCAAAAAATTACTTTTGGGCATGGTTTGGAAGGAGAGAGTTGAAAATATGTGTAGAATTTAAATGAAAAGAATGATAAAAAAAAATGGAACCTCTTCTAAGTTGGAGTGATATGGTAATTATGTTATAATTTCAATACCAGCCATGAGGAGATCAAAAGAGAGCATGTGGACCACAATCATTTTCCTGGTATAACATATGCAGGGAATGGGAAGACAAGGATCTCTGAAAAAACCATGCATGATACTTCTAGTAGGAGGAGTTGCAAAAGTAATTATTACTAAGACGACAGACTCTGTGGTGCTGGCAGAATGTCTACAATCAACTGCTTGACTGGAATTACTCCATTTGCAGCTTGTGGCGCACTGATCTATGGGAATTTTATCAAAATCGCTAGTGGTATGTCCAACATTCGAAGTCTAATTGGAGTTTGTCCTCAGTTTGATATTATGTGAGATGCTCTATCAAGATCATTTACATATATTTTCTAGCATCAAATACATGCCAAAACCTGGCTTTAAATTTAGAAGCAGCTCATATGCAACCTAGTAAATACAGTGGAGGAATGAAGCAGCGTCTTCGTGTTGCAATAGCCCTTATAGGAGATCCTAAACTTTATTTCTTTGATGAACTGTAAGACAGAAAAAATGAGCTAAGGATTTCAAACATTTTTTTGAGTCTTTCGATTCTTCCAGAAGTGTTTTTTAGCATTGCCAGGAAGGCAGAAGTTGAGACTGTAGCTGTTGAAGGAAAATTTGCTACACGAGACTTACTTTATTATAAAATGGTCCAAAACTTTATCTCGAAACCAAGATCCAACATAAACACTGGTATACAGAAGACCTCACAGAAATTTCAGTAGAATATAGAACTAAAATGTTATAAACATAGAAGCATGAGATCCAGCCAACTCTTTAAAGTGAGAAGAAATATGTTAACGCATTTTCAACATAACAAGAACATTTTACATATACATTACAATGCTGCTAGTTTCCAAGCATTTAAAACTTAATAGATCCAAACATAAAGATGTTGCACTTCTTAGAAAACTGAAAACCAACTAAGATCTTAAACTTTGCTTGCTATATAAATGAGAGCATTCAAATTCACAGAAAATAAATTCAACTTCAATTTTATTTTTTTTATTTTTTATTTTATTTTTTATTTTTTATTTTTTAAATAATAATAATTGGATTCATTCTTCATTCATTTCTCGTCCCGAAGAGGGATCCCATTGGGATTCAAAACATCGACAATTGTTTTATGATACTGTGGATAATCCGGATTTTGCAAATAACGCGTGAAATGTAGAATGTCAAGTAGAGCTCCCTTCAAACCAAAGGAGGACAACACCAAATCAATACAACCCTAGCCTTATGAACACCACTAGCCTGCAATGAAGTCGACCTTCTACAAACACCACTAACTTGCAATCTATGAGGATGATCTTTTTAATTATCACAAGATAAATGTTGATTTTTTCTTTTTTCTTTTTTCTTTTTTTTTATTTTTTTTTCTTTCGTTAAACAAATGGATAAATGTAAAAGTAAGTTCTTAAATACAATAATACATTTATACAGTGAGTGACAAGGAAGCTTTATATTCTCAATATAGAGGTGGAATCATTGTTTTTTTTTAACTAAAAAATAGATATACATGCTTTTATTTTATTTATTTGTTTAACGATTTTCTAACACAGCGGGTCCAAGCAACTACGGTTTGTTATGGTGGCTTTAAGGCACGGAATTTGAACCGTGCTCTAATACCATATGTGAGGACCTAAATCTGAAATCTTTTAACTAAACCTAAAATTTTCATTGCAATTTTTTTTTTCACAAAGGAAAAATTCGTAACTTTTCATTAATAGATAAGTTACATGTTACATTTGCTAGTAGAAAACTACCAAAAATTATCTGTCAAAGTATAAATTGTATATAGCCAAGCTCTGGCTATCAAAATACATACAATAATTCCATTGGTACAAACATAGATGTCTGCATATAACATCACCCGTAAGTTCGGTGCATAACTTACCGGATAATAGACAAGAAATAAATAATAGTCGATACATAATCCATGGGAGATAAAGAGAAACAAAATAACCTCCCAAATAGGCTGTTCTATCCAACAACCCTCTGATCTGGTGCCTCATCCATAAAAGGCCTATGAAAAAAACCTGTACACCTATTCGCCAATCTGCTCTGTAATGTGCCATGTACCCCAAATCAGCTCTGAGGCTTCTTTGGACAGCTTATCAGCCACTTGGTTGCAAGACCTGTAAATGTGAGCCATGGAGATGGAGTCAAATAATAACTTGAGATGATGAACCTCCCTCAGCAGTGCAGTAAATGTGTGCGCGTGACAAAGTGCAAGATTTTTGAACCAGTTGATCACAAGAAGAGAGTCTCCAAATATTTGAATGGAATTGCAATGTTTTTCTTGCGCAAAGAGCAGTAGAAGTCTAAGGCTTTGAAGTTCAGCAAAGTTGTTTGATCCAGGGCACAGTCCCATCCTTATTTGATAATGGTGATGATCATTAATATATAGTATGGCACCCCCCCCCCCCACATCCTTGTGGATTTTCCGCTCCATCAAAATAGGCCCAGGGTCGGCTTCGGTCAATCAATTCAGGGATAACCATCTTAGGGGTTCCCTGGTGTTTGTCAGCAGGTAGGAGGTTATAAGTAGCGATGATCGCAGCACAAATGCGATCCCCATTTATCGGTTGGCCGTTGAAAATGAATTTTTTGGGGCCAATCCATACTTCCCAAGCAATGATCAGCGGGAGGTTTCGCATTTTCGGGATATTGGCATATAGCTGCCACCAAGATGTCCAGGCTTCTAGTATTGTGGTCCCCTGCCAAGGATGTTGGCATCCCAAACTATTTGCAGCCAGTGCCCATATATCCAAAATAACATTGCAGCGTAGAAAAAGGTGAGATGTGTCCTCACTGTCTGTCAGGCAATAGCAGCACCTTGAGGACCCATGGATGGCACGACGGTGGAGAAAATCCATGGTGGGGATGCAATGATTTAAGATACACCAAAATAAGATTATGTGTTTATGTGGAGCTTTTAGTTTCCAAATGCATCGTCACCACCAGGCTATATGAGGTGGTTCCTTGTGTTGTATAAGTGATAGGTAACCAAGCTTGGGTGTGTACTAGCCCTTTGATGAGTAAGCCCATATCAACTGATCTTCCTATTCCGTGAGCCAGGTGTTTGTAGCTTTTAATTCCCAAATGTAATTGTTCTAGTCCATAAGACCATCCCGTGGGATGTCAAGGTCAGCCGCTGTCAGCCAACATTGTCCCTGCCAGGTAGTGTGAATCGGATTTGCTATCTGAGCAAGAAAGGTGATGCCTCTGTGTGCCAAGTGCTCCAATAGTGGATCAAGTAACAAGTCGTATTCACCACTACCAGAGCAAGAGTCAGTACCAATACAAACAGATTCCCTAGATCTGATCTGCCATGATAGTCCCCTCTGAATAATATGAGCCGCTTTTGTAATCGCTTTCCATATGATGGATGATCCAGAGGTCGCCCCAATTCTGTCCCTGGTCCAATCAAGGGTACTTCTGGAAGCGATGTATTTTGCGACTAGAACCTCCTTCTAGAGACTATTCCTAGTGATTAAATGCCAACACATTTTGGCAGCCAGAGCATTAGAGAAGAGATGGAGATCTTTGATCCCCTAGCCACCCCACTACTTGGGAATGTTGATGCAATCCCAAGAAATCCAGGCAAATGTGTTATCCTTTTCCTTGTTGCGCCATAAGAAATGTCTGCATATGCACTTAACGTGGTTTGTAACACCAATCGGTAGCCAAGCCAGGGTCATCCAATAGACTGGAATGGCCTCGAAAACTGATTTAATGAGTACTAAGCGACCAGCTCTAGAAAGCCATCTATTATACCAAACATTGATTCTACGTTCAACTTTGGCTATGAGCCAGTTCCAATCTTTGATTTGGTAGTTGTTTGGTTTGATGAGATACCCCAAGTATTTTAGTCCCTCACTAATATTAATACTGACATATGCAAATAGATGCAATGTGTTTCCTCGTTCCCGAGCCGAACATCCAGTCATGATGATAGAAGACTTGACGCAATTAGGGATCATTCCAGTGGCTCTGTAAAAAATTTGGAGAAGTATATTAAATTGTACAGCATCTTGTTCAGAGCCATCAAGAAAAATTAGTACATCATCCGCGAATAATAGATGAGTAAGATGTAATATGTCATTTACCCAGAGACCATGAAAGGTACCCCGAGCCTTTGCATTTTTTATGAGAGCAGAGAGACCCTCCATAACCAGGACAAATAATAAAGGTGATAGAGGACATCCTTGGCGTAATCCTCTGCATGCATGAAAGAAATCAGATGCAGTGCCATTGAGGAGGATGCTGAAAGTAGCATGACAAATGCATCCCATAATCCAGTTGATAAAAGTATGAGGAAAGCCAGTTTGTATAAGAATGAGGTGTAGGTAGCTCCAATTCACCTGACCAAAGGCCTTTGCCAGGTCAATCTTGAGTATGGTGGATTTAAGATGTTTGGTTTTAATGGAGTGGAGGGCTTCTTGGGCAGTGCCAATTGCTTCATGGATTTGCCTATGATGAAGAAAAGCAAATTGTTCCTTGGCTATGTGATCAGATAAGAATGGCTTAATTCGATTGGCAATGATCTTGGAGATAATCTTGTAGATGCAATTACAGAGAGATATTGGTCTATAGTCTTGAAAGCCGGATGGATGATCTGATTTGGGAATGAGCGCAATAAAAGTGGAGTTAAATCCATCATATATTTGACCCCTCACTCTGTTGTCTTCTATCATAATCAGTAGGTCATTTTCCATCAACTCAAGGAAGTGAATGAAGAACTCAATGGGCCAACCATCAGGCCCAGGACTTTTGTCTCTTTTAAACCATTTCAATACCCCCTCCAACTCCCCCCTAGTGACCGGAGCATTTAGTTCTTCCTCCTACTCAGGTTCCACATATCTGTTGAAAGATTGAGTAATATGCAAAATATCCGGTAGATCAACATGGAGAGGTGCTCTGTAAAGATTAGTGAAATATTGAGTACCCAAATCATGTAGTTGTGATTGAGTACGAGCCATGAAACCATCCTGATCAATGAGTTCCCAAATTGAATTTGCAGTCCTGTGACCGTTTGCATGTTGTTGAAAAAATTTTGTATTTTCATCTCCTGTCTGAAGCCAAATAGCTCTGCTCTTGAGTCGCCAATCCTCCTCTTTCTGTCTCAAGAGCTTTGTCTTATTATTTTCAAGAGCTATAAGGTACTCTTTAGTGGTGCAGGACCTATATGCAGTAAGATCAGAGTTATTAAGTTGAGCAATTTCTAGCTCAATCCGATTGAGCTCTTCTCGTTCCAGACGCTTTTTGTTCTTAACCTAATTGATAGTCAACTGCTTAATTCGAGATAGGTTATTATTAATGATCCGGGCAGGGTCACTGTTAGGTTGATGTGAACAGTGCTGCCAAGCCTGAACCACCATCTCATGATAATTTGGGTCTTGTAACCATCTGGAGTTAAATTTAAATGGTGGTCACGCCCTATTAGGGCTGCACTCAAATTCGAGAAAGATAGGGGAATGATCAGACATTCCCCCCTGCCCCACCCATTAACGGGCACGATCTAAGGTGTTAAGAAGGGGCTTCTTGATGAGAAATATGTCCAGTCTACAAGCCAGAGCCGCATCACCAATCCTCCTATTCCACCAAGTGGGTTGAATCTTTGTAGTCTGAATGTCCAAAAGATCCACCTCCCCGAGTTTAGTGCAGAAATATTCAGCCAGAGGATCAGGAATAGCATGTGTACCCCAAGATTTGGAAATGCCTAATGAGAAATTCAGATCACCACCCATGATTATATTAGGGAGGGTAAGTAGTGAGCAGGCCAGTAAAGAATTCCAATAGACCTCTCTATTTAAGCAGGGTCCATAGACGTTGATCAGGGTAAACACCTGCTCAGAGTGACCAAATTTTATATCCATGCCAAGTACCCCTTCCTGTCCCCAGCAGTTGATCATCCGGGTGGTTCTGCGGTTGATGCCCAAAGCGCAACCACCAAATCTACCATGAGCATCCAATGTAATGAAAGTCCAATTAGGAAGAAAAGAATTAAGTGTCTTTGCAACCAAATCCTCGTGTCCTAAAGTTTCTTGTAGGAAAATAATGTCAATAGGCTTCTGTGCAATAAGCTCCTTAAGTGCCAATCTCTTATCGGGGTTGGCCAGTCCCCTGCAGTTGTAGGAGAGGCAGATCATGATGTAACCCCAGGATAGGGTCGCCTTGCTCTAAGAACCCACATAAGTGATGATTGTGTACTAGCCTCCACCTCAAGATTGGCCTGTTTAATAGCTTTTGCCATAGTTGATGGTCTTCCCCTGGTTTTGTTAGGATGGAAACTCGGCCCAGTGCCAATACCAAAAACTTCTGCAGAGTGTGGTATAGCAAGAGATCTCAAATAGTATTTGTGTTTCGAAGTGGATGACTCCGAGCAGGTGGTTGGATGGCAAGAGATAGGGACAGCAGAAGTATGATATATAATGGGGGTGAAATATGGCGGGGCTTGTACAATAGAACAACGAATAGGTGGGTAACACTGAGCAGAACTAGCAGAAAAAGAAGATAAACAAGGAGACGTAATGGATGATAAACAGGATGAGATAATTAAATGCGAAGAGTCAGGTATAGGAAAGGTACCCGGAATAGTCGAAGAGCGGTGAGAAGCCGCAGGAGTGGACGACGCGTGTGATCTGGGTCGTGTAACAGGCCAAGTAGGAAACTATTGGGTCGTTACCAGCGCCACAACAGAAGAGTCTGGTGCCGCTCGCTGCTCACCTTCCGAGACCTGGCAATTGCTGGAGATAGCTTCTGTCTGAGTGGCCACAAAGTGGGTTTTCTTATGAATCTACTTGGTGAATCCCATCTTTGGGCATTCCTTATACAAATGCCCCACTTCATGGCATTTCCTACATCTAAAAGGCACCCCTTCATAATCAAGAATCTTTTGCCACATCATCCCATCGAAGAGCATGTTGAGATTGTCGTGCAGACCATCTCTAGTATCAAGGAAGATCAAAATGCGAACAACTGCTCTGCTGCCAGTATCCAGGTAGGACCTATCATGGTCAAGGTAGAGCCCAAATAGACCCCCGATATTCCGAAGAGCAGTATCATTCTAGAACTGAACAGGCAATCCTGGAAATCGCATCAAGATAGGTCTAGCTCCATCATTTTCTTTGTTGGGATCACAAAGCGGAACCCATCGTTTTAGATGAACAGGGTGCATTTCAATGTGCCATTATTTCATGAGAGTCGAATCAGATTGTTTCAGTTGTGCAAAGGTGAGAGAAAACCAACCTTTTGTGAGCAGTAATACTTCCGGGAGGGTATCAAGCAAACCTCCCCAAATCTCACAGGTCCACTGTTTCAGCCGTGCAGTGGAATACTTCCGACCTCTCACCTTCCCTATTAACATAGTGGCAGCAATATGTGCCAGATCCTCCATACCACAATCACGACCAAAGTTTGTAATCTTGTTGAACTTATTCTTTGTAGTCTTGTGCTTCTTGCCTATTTTAGCACTCCCTAGAGTCGAATCTTCAGTATTATCAGAGTCCGAGGATGAGGTCAGCCTGTCCAAGATAGGAGCGTCCTCATGAATGTTTGAGAAAACCCCAAATGCCGGGGGAGGTACATACTCCGCATGCTAGCCGATATTCGCACCCCACATCCCACTGCATCAACAACAGAATCACCGATAGGAACAAACCCACCAATATTAAGGTGCTCTAGTGTAAGAGTAGCTGCCCCAATACTCTGTAGCGCATCGTCTGCAAAAGGCTCCGAGGACCCTAAGTCACCCACAAAAAAACAAGAGTTTCCAGTATGTGAGAAGTCCCATAAACCATGGTTCAAGGGTGAGGGCGTGGCAAAAAAAAACTGATCAAATTCCCCAATGGGTGATGAGCCACCCGCCACATCGGAAGGGGTAGGCAGCGTTGGTGCTGAGATGGCCTGAACGGGGGCCATGTCATCCATCTCTTCCTCCACCGCATGGGGATTATTCCCCCAAATTTCCACGCCAGCCAGCAGATCCTCCGTATAGTCCACCTCATCCTCGTAGGCGCTCATGATCAACAATTCAATCCAGATTCGAGACCTGTTTAAAGAGCAGTGGGTGCCAAGGGCCCGCACTGACGGGCTAGGCATTAAAAACAAATGGCGCCAGACACCAT
The DNA here is from genome assembly GCA_034641835.2 of Pinus albicaulis. Lineage (NCBI taxonomy): Eukaryota > Viridiplantae > Streptophyta > Pinopsida > Pinales > Pinaceae > Pinus > Pinus albicaulis. The sequence continues at coordinate 707,149,572 of CM076582.1, forward strand.
GTATGTAAGAAACGCCCCGATAGTTAAGCCCGCCAGTCGAATGACCGATAGGGTTCACGGGCCATAGCCAAGCCCCACACGATAGTAACAATCAAACCCCGATGCAGTGGACGGAAGCAGTAAACCCCAGTCAAAACACCGAATGACCCAACAAAGCGAAGGCAAATCAGATGGTCCAAAAACCAAACAGGTGCCAAGGATCCCTATTTCTTCATTGCAATTAAACACAATAAGAAGGAAAATATTTTGTTTCTAACTCAACATTTATTTGATTATAACATACAATTAAAATCCATTTGTAACATATTTAAGTAAGAAATTTCATTTTCAATCATTTATGAGTAATCAATAATCGAAGAATACATGTATCAATAGCTTGGTTGAAATTCCCTTTTATTTATGTTGAGATGCTCCTGCTTCGTTACCCGACTGGATTTAGCTCCCAGCTAACTAGGATTGATTTCCTATCCCAGGAAGCCTCCACAGGATCCCTAGCCCTCTGAGCCCAAGTCCAACTAGTGTGTCCAAGTTGGAATCAACACCCTCCAATACCAAACAAAGACCAAGGATCTCCTCCAATGCGAAACAAGACCAAGAATCTCCTCCAATGCCAAACAAGACCAATAATGTCCCCCAATGCCTCTCATCCTCCTTCCCTTTTATATCTCTTCCTCTCATCCACCTCAACTACTTACCATTACTTCCACGACTACCCCCTCATCCTTCTAATTTATTGACCTTGACTTTATTACCATATCTTATCTAAAGCAAATATGAAAATAGATATTTTATTCAAAAATAAATGGGAGAATACCATAATGTAGATTTGATAAGACATATTGGGTGTACAAAATCTAGATGTTTGATTTAGAAATAAATGAGAGAAGGTCATACCTTATCTACAAGTTGAATTGAGAAGACATATTTGGGTGTACAAAATCTAGATATTTGATTTAGAAATCAATGAGGAAAGGCCATACCTTATCTACAAGTTGAATTGAGAAGACATATTGGGTGTACAAAATATAGATATTTTATTTAAATCAACGAGGGAATACCATACCTTATCTAAGATTTGACTTGAGAAGACATATTAGAAATGAAATAAATAATAAAAGTCATACCAGTAAAAATAAAATAAAATTACAATTTCATAGTTGTAGATATTACTCAAAAATTATAAGTCATCATTTACAGATTAATTAAACACTAATCAAGGTTTGTCTTATGGTATCAAGTGGGGCATTACAATTTTTCTACTAACCGGATTCAAGAATCATTTTTAGTTCATTCATCTTCATGCAAGTCTCTTGCATCAAACTCGGGTTTGGAATGTGTATCTCTCATAGAGTCATGGAATTGAGAATTTGACCATTCCAAATACCATCTTTGGATGAAGGAATCATATCTATCATATTTGTTTCATGATGATCATCTCCTTACTTTCCTTATGAATATCGTATCGTGAATCATGTTCTTCATCGCACCTAAAATCCTCTTGAGTGCAAATGAATGCACAAGTTATCACAATAATCAAGTTATTATTTGCTTACCATGTCCTGACTGGTCTCTTGTATTTGTTGTGCTGGAATCTCTTTTAAATTATTTTGATGATTATGATTCTTGCATAGTCGGTCACCGGTTACAAGAAAATAATTTGCCACATTCGGCTTGCGAGGACCTTGGTTTTATTATTCGAAGCATTTGCAGAGCTCTCAAAAATAATTTATTTTGGTTAAATACAAATTGGGAATATGATGCTTTAATTAACCCATATTATCATTATTCAGCCACTAATGAATTTCATTCAACCTATCATATTTCCATCAACTCATCCAATGAAAGTTGTTCTACATCCTTCGATCGTCATTGTTCAATATTCCATATTTAGATTTTTGTCGAGTCGTTGAGGCACCTCAGCCTTCACTGATTGTTATGTTGGGTCCTCACTGTCTCGAAATCACTATTGAATATGATCATATTTATTTTCCCTCACTATATTCCCATCGTAATCCCTTGCCTCTAAATGAAAATTCATATTTTCAAATATTTCGAGGTTCTCAAGAAGATTATCATGAAATTCACGATCCAATTGTTGAATGGTTGGAACATTATTACCTGGCAAGCTCCATCACAAATAACAAGTTTTGATCTTCCCTCATGCTTGCTAATGATTTTGGAGTAGATGGAGACACATCCACAAGAAGCTTCCAAGGTTTGTTGAAATATGTTATTCATCGAAAAGGTAAGAATGCACATTGGATGAATGTGGTGGTTGTGACACATCTTTCCTCCCATAGGAAAGATCTTCAAAATTTTGTACAATTTATTCAAGTATTTATCTTTTTTGTTGCACATTATTTTTTTTTGTTTTAATTGTTCGTATATTTCTGGATGCAGGTCGAGAACAGCTACGCTGGCTTCAATGGAAATTTCATTACACATTACCCCGACCTACTAGTTGTTAGGTTAGGAGTAGGTTATTTTCATCCTAGTTTTCCCTCATGCACTCATCTCGTGCTTGTTTTCTTTAGTCTCTCTTGTCTTCTCTTACTTTTATCTTTCATTGTGTTGTGATTTAGCCATTTTTGTCTTATCTTATGGTTTGTTTGTCTTATTTCTTTACATCTTTTCCTTTTGTTTTATCAATAATACCTTGCATGAATATTCTTTGTTGGCTCGAAAGGGGATGTGGAAAACTAGAAAAGGACTTTGTAACATTGTAACATTTGGTTAACTCTCTGTCCTTATTCCTTTTCTATATTACATCTTTTGGTCAATGATGTTATGAAGGAAAATATGATCCTTACTTTAATAAATCCTTGTGTCGAACTGTGACCTCCTTGTCTATCCTAGAAACCTCATGCCTGCACTTGGTTTTATGTTTCGGTGTTTTCAATATGATCCAATAAAGTAGAGAAGGACAAGGGTAAAATCCAAATGAGCAAACCAATGTCAAAGGTATTATATATTATTATCTAAAGGGACAGCCTCTCCTTCTCTCAATAAGTCGGGATCCCTCTTTCGCCCATAAATAAATAAGTTTCGATGCACAATCCTCTTTAAATAAATAAATAAAGTTGAAATAAGAGAAAGGCTTCCTATGTAGAGAGATGAAGCAAGAAACTTCACCGAGGCACTTTCCAGGCTTGCTGGAAGTGGAGAAATTTTTGTGTCCCTGAATTGACTCCGTTAGGGTACTGTCTAGGCCTACTAGCTGCAAAGAAACACCAGAGATGAAAAATTATACTCTGAAAATATCAATCTCGCAAACTTAATTACCTTGTCCTAATTCAAAACATTGTGTGATCGTTGATTTTATGTTTTTATTCAACCGAGTAAAGGAATGAAGGGTACTATGTTTATGCACGGGGTAAGTGGGGAAGCCATTGTAATATGAACGATGAATCAATACTTCTTGAAGAACTAGACCCTGCACAAAAGAATCAACCAAGGAAGAGAAGCTAGAGTTCTACCAATGTGTCACCAAGTTTTTTCGACGTGACAAACACACTCCAAAATTTTGTGTACACTTGAATTTTGGAGTCTATCGTAGATCTTTCGATCGGTCGTTCAATAGTCACTACTTAGCCAGCTGATGTTTTGTTTATCTCCCTCTTAGATTCAAAGTGTTGAAGTCACTTTCACACACATTCTCAGTCCACAATAATTTCATGAGCGCATTCTTCTATGCAAGCTTGGGAAAGCATAGTACGTTCCATCACTACCGTGTATGTGGGATGTCCAATATATGTTGATAGTTAGTGTGCACTAATAGACACCGTTTCTCACATTCTAGTTGCATTGAACTTCCATTTTGGTGAGTTTTGGAAATTATAATTTTGCGCACAATTGATTTCATGTTTTCGATTGTCACTTTCACTTTCCTTTATTATAATTAGTGTCATTTTCATGTTATATTTTCTCTGGCATGTGTTACCTTCACTGTCGCCCACATATCAAAAGAGTCACTCACACTTTAGAAAAATATTGTCTTTCAAAATGTTGGTCATTGCAACATGTGCATAAGCCTATTCTGGTGGTTCCAAGAGGTCCTCTTTGTGTAAATGAATTTTTCTAACCTTGTACGTACCCTTCACACTGATTTCCAAATTTCTAAGCACTGTCGCACAAGTGTCGTCATGATCATTGCAAATTGTATCTTTAGTGTCGAACTTCTCATAACTAGTCATAAAGTTGTCACACAGATGAAAATTATTTTCTCATATGGCATGGATGATCTATGTTGTTGAGTCATTAAATTGTTCTAAGTGTGTGACCACAGTCAAATTTTTATCACCATTCACACTAATCTCACATATCCCACACTTAGCCATTTTCAGAAAAACTTCTCGACCAAGCAACCTAGCTTCATCCGGCCTCCCTAAGCTGTGCACTATGCAATTTCAGTCCTCTCATTGTGACCTTACCTCTTGACACTGTACAATGCACAGTTCCTGCCTCTCGGGATTCTTACACTATGTAGTTTATATGCTCAAGCTCCATCCTTGATCTCTATAATTGCACAATCCTTTCTCCCAACCTGGCCTTAACTGTGCACTATGGAATCACAAGCCACAAGTCTAGTCCTTGAGATTATGAACTGTGCAGTTTTGTAATGTCCTAGCCTCCCTTGTCTCCTACAACTACGTATTATGTTCACTCAGTTTCCATCCCCTTAGCCTGCCTCAATGGCTCCGAGAACTATGTATTTTTCTCCCTTAGTACAGCTTGAATTGTGAATTACGCATTCTCAAGGCTCAAGCCTCATCCTTGAGCTCTTGAAATTTAAAATAATGCAATCACATGCGCTCATATTTCCCATAGAACTTTGCAATAGGTCCAGTGAATGTTCCTTCAACCTGTCATCCTGAGCTCCCATAATGCATATATTTTTTCCTCGACCCATCCTAAATTGGGCATTGAGTAGTATCAAGGCTCAAGCTTCACCCCTGACTACCTGAGCTATGCAACTACAAAGTTACTGAGCCTCTTTCTCTTCTTTTCACCAGGTTCCGGCTCATTCAATGGATCAATGTGCAGCATATTAGACTGGGGTTTTATCATATTGATGTCATGAGTGAATTACAGATACAAGTACTCTATCATGCTATGGTAAGATGATGAAGAAGGAGATGGAGATGTAGGACATGCTAGAAGACACATATGGAGCTGAAGAGGTAAGATGATCATCTGGTGAGAAGACGAAGGAACATGTAGCTTTAAAAAAATATAAATATCAAGATCACATGGAAGGCTCCTCATCTTTAAGTCATAAGGAGGAGGAAGAAGAAGAACATATACCATATGTTCAATAAGACACGCATCAAGAAGGAAAAATCCGCACTGTCACATCATCATGCATTCCATGTCATCAGTTTCATGTCATGCATCACAAGTCATAATGGGGATCATGTAAATTGTATTCGAATGTATTGTAAAGCAGAAGTCTAAAGGACACACATGGAATATCAAGAGTCATGTAAGTTGAAAAGTCATAGGAAATAAAACAGTCATGAGGGTAATAAAAGAGTCACAAGGAGGGTAAAGCATCACACCTTGGTTATATATACACCCTCATTGTATGATCAAAGGAATTTTCACCTTGGCTCCACCAAAAAATCATTATAGAGATAAGTTAGTTCTTTTGTGGAGCAAGAAGTGGCTTCAACGCTCCACTATTTGAGCTAGTGATGTTCATTGTACATATGTGTCTTGGAACTTTTACTTAATAGCATAAACCTTTCAAGTCCAATACGTTCTTCATGCATGGATTATGAATGTTTGTAATACTATTCTGTGGTTGTTTGTGATTCATGTTTGCTTCCACATGTGCTAAGGTAGTTGAACTATTTCAGTTATTTTAGTATTTATATAATTGAGAATGTGTTCTAATTTTCTTTATTTTTGTCCAATCATTGTGGATTATTTCGCAAGTTATTAGGCACATATTTCTCATTTTTTGGTTGTAATGATCGTCGCATCCCCTGTGGACTATTTTACATGATGTTAGACAGATCCTTCAGTTCATGTGTGTCTCTTCTTGGGTGGTACTATTGCCTCTCTCTTAGAGGCTCACTTCTCTCTCTCCCCCCACAGTAGAATAACCTTGACACACTTGTGATTGGACATTCACTAGGCACACCCTCCTTTCTTTTTGAAAGTAAATTTTCACCCCACTCTCTTGCTAACAATCAGAGCCAAGGAAAATATTTAAGAATATGGAAATCGAGTCTTTATTCTGGATTAGGATCCTACTCCAAATGGTGTGAGGTCCAATTGGGACTTCATTTCGAGGAGACCCCTTGGTTGACGGATTTTTAGCACCGTCAATAGTACCTTAGATATATCATCACCCTTCTTCTTGATAATTTTTAGCTTGTTCTAATTTTTCTTGAATTTTATGCATATCCTCCATTTTTGTATCATTGATCCATTTATCTAGGAAGAGTTTTCCAAATACTTCCCATGTGATGTTCATTGTAGTATCATTTTTTGTATTCATCCACCATTTTAATGCTTCATAAGGAAAATAATTTATTGTCCTTGAAAGATTCATACCATTTCCCTTTTTCATCCTTAGTCATTCCTCAGAATTGATTTCATCATTATTTTCATATCCATTCAGTCTAGGCAGTGCCATTGCTTCTTACCCTACTCTGGAGTCCATTCTTCTAGTTGAAATTTCTTCTGATGTTACAAATTTTCCTTTTCCAAGAATAAAATTTTGACCTGCAGTATTCTAATGTTCTCTTTTCAATCTTATATGTATGATTAAAATTTGATCTTCTAAAAAAGGTTATGGTGACATTCCCAAAACTTGTTGATTTTTTTCTCTTCGTTATAGTGAACTTGCACGTGTCGCGTCTATTTTTTTAAATATTATTATGAAATTTTTTCTTGAAGTATCTTTGTATGTCCTTAAAACCCTAAATTTTCAAAGTTTTAAAATGTTACAGTGAAGCTACGAATATTACTTGTTCAATACCTCTTTTAGAACCATTCAAAAACCCTAACTTCCATAAGGTATATACTTTAAATTTTAGTAAACCAAAATATATAAATTTTATGAAACTTACCTTGAGATGTTTTATCAATTTGATAAAAATTTCATGGTTTGATTCTTTCCAAAAAAATAATTTTAGCAAAAAGTCCAAGATCACTCATTTGAGACTAATTTGGAGACCATTCATAAACCCTAACTTCCACAGGTTATATCTTTGAAAATATAGTGAAACCAAAATCTAAAATTTGTGCGCAACTTACCTTGGGATGTCTTCTAAACCTAATAAAAATTTTGTGGTCTAAAACTTCCCCAAAAAATGTTATAGCAAATATTCAAATATGGCTTGTTTGATTTGAGGACCATTCAAAAACCCCAACTACCATAGGAATATTTCCAAAATCATAATAGACCATAATCTAAAAATTTACCAAATGTTCTATGAGATCTCATGTAAATATTCTCAAATTTCACAGTCACAATCCTCATAGAAAAAATTATAGTGAGTATTCCAACATCACTCCTTTGAAATTTATTTAAGGACCATTCAAAAACCCTAACTTCCATAGGGAATATCTCTGAAATCATGCCGAATTTGTATCTAAATTTTTTACCAAATATTCTCTGAGATATCTTATCAATATTCTCAAATTTTCACTGCCCAAAGCTTCCTAAAAAAGAGTTATCACAAATTTTCCAAGATAAATATTTTTGAAATAGTAAAACCCTAGGTTGGTTTGTTGTATACCAAATGTTATGATACAAGGACATAAAAAACTAGAAGTACACACCATGTACACCAATGCGAATGTGGAAAACAACACTAATATAGATAATAATAGGATAAAATACTTCAAATACCTAAATATACTTATATACCCAAATCACATCTCTTCAATAATGACTATATGATCTCTATATATATTATATACCTATTCATATATTTCCTGTGTGACCCCTTCATCACTAGGTTGAACCTATTACATATGCATTTACATATTACATTAACATTTTACCTAATATAGAAAAACCCCTTGGGGTCATAACAACGTAAGTGGTTTTATAGTGTAATTGTCTTACAGTGGTTTGCCAAAATATTTTAGGAGTCGAATGTGAAAAATGAAATTGAGCTTCAGACATTGGGTTTTGTTACCCTAGGAAACCTTTATGCTCAATATAGGTTTGTAGTGTCAATAAAATCATTGAAATTAATAATTAAGGCCCTAATGTAAGTGAAGGATTCCCTCACATCTAACTCCTAGATGTAAGAAGACAATGTTATATTGAGGTACTATGTTGTTGTTCTTTGTTGTTTGCAGTTGGTGTTGTCATACCCAAAAGGAATTGTTGTAGAGGGTGTACTATATTTTTTGGTGGCATTGGGGATATACTATGCTTATAGGTTTATAAGTAGTATTTGTATAGTTCTTGTTTACAAACATAATTTCTATTCAAATGGATGGGAAAGTGGAAATCTTGAAAAATATTCATCATTTGAGAATTTTATTATATCACAATGAATGGATATTGGTCAAGTGAGGAAGTGGTGCCTTCACTTAATTTATGAATGAAATCAAGACTTTGGTGGTCCAAAAGCTTCTTAGTGGGAATGATTTATCTAGGAGAATCCCCACATTTGATCCAATAAAATAGTCTCAAATTATGTTGAACATTTTTTCTTGTCCAAGAGCTTGCCAAGATATTTCCAACACAATTTGAACAAGGTCAATTAGACACCGTATGCAAAATTTATGTTTTTTAAAGGTCGAATATAAACAAGTAAAATAAATAAGGTACAACACTAACATGTGAACCAATTGCATGCTGACATGTGGAAAAATCACATGATGACATGTGAATTGATGAGAGCGGAACACATGACAATTTGTGAACCCTGGTATTGCACCAAGAGTGTTGCAACTCCCAGGGTCTGCCCTACTTTACTTTATCAACCCAGGGTTCGTAAAAACTTGGAGGTGACAGAGCTATATACACAACAGATGCATTTTTCTCATGTCATCCTCTTCTGCTTTACAAAAGGGTGATATTTCTTAAACTATGATAAGAAATGGGAAGTAAATTTTTGGAAGGAAATGACAGAAAGTAAACTAACTTAAATTTCATAGAGGGAATGATGGAAATGAAACTAATTTAATTTGCAGAAATGAAATGACGGAAATGAAACTAATTTAATTTGTAGAAAGGAAATGATGGAAATGAAACTAATTTAATTTTCAAAAAGGAAATGGCAGAAATGAAACTAATTTAAATTGCACTTAACTTGGCCAATCAGCTAAACACACCCTTCTCTATCTATCATGCTCCTATATATGCAGCTATTCATGACCTAATTAAACTTGAAAAAAAGTTTCTTGTAGTTTGGAGGAAAAATATGTTAATGGAAGGCTTAACACATGTGACAAGGCTTAGAGGTGGAAAGAGGGTTTTAGACTTCATTAAAACTTATGATATCGAAAAAATGCTTTGGAGAGGGAGGCTTTGAAAAGTGCGATGGAAAAATTGCAATGGGAGGATGGAAGTGCGATATGCGATATCGCAATTCGCAATATCGCAAGGCTGGAGGAATAGCAGAAGTGGTGTTCGGGAGCGGCACAAAATACAATATGTGATGGGGATAGAAATTGTGAAATTTGATTTGCAATAGGGATGATGTGGCAGAGTGCTACAGTAATGTCATAATCGGCGGTTCGGAGCGGTAAGTGTTAACGAAGCGGAAGAAAAATGCGATATGCGATGGGGATAGAAAATACGAAATGTGATTTGCAATAGGGATGATGTGGCGAAGTGATACGGTAATTTTTCAATCGGCAATGGGGAGCGGTAAGTGTTAACAAACCAGGATTGAAATGCGATATGTGATGGGGATAGAAACTGTGAAATGCAATTTGTGATAGGGATGACATGGTGGAGTGCTACTGTAATTTTGCAATCAGCGGTTGGGAGCAGTAAGTGTTAATGAAGACCAAGTGGAACAAGGATTTGTGATTGTGATAGAGCGAAGTACGGTAGCAGGAGTTTCGAGGATCAAGGGAGGAGGTCGAATTCTAATGCATTTGTAAGTGTTTTTGGGAGTGAGAAGGGCAGCGGCTGCAAAGAAGAGAAAAAGGAGGGAATGGAGGGTGTAAAAGCAGTGCTTAGGTTGTGAAGACAAAGATGGAAAATTAAGCGAGAAGGCACCACAAATTTGCTCTAGGGATTTAACACTAATTCCTGCAATCAACCCTGCTAACGTATGCACAAAGAAACAGTTAATTGGTGAAAATACAGTACAAAAGGAAGGCTGAAAATGGTAATGAAACACTACTCTAATCTCAGAAATAGTGAACAGAAATAAATTTTTGGGTCTGTGGGGAGGTTCACCCTCCTCGAGCTCTACCAGCAGAGATGATAAGGGAGGTATTGATCCAGAGCTTTTAGAGTTTTCTCCTCTATTCCATTACTCATAAACAAATGAAACCTATAGTAGGACACTGAAAGAAAAAAATAAGCAGTGATTAAACTATCAGAAGCAGAACTAACTGAATGGCAGAAAGCAAAGAACAAGTACAACAGAGAAGTTGAGGCACATAGATTGGGCCCTAACCCACACGCCTAGCTCTCTGAAACTTAAATCAGTAAAATGAAATAAATATGCTCATTTCATGAAAGAATAGTCTCGTACATTTCTCAAAGTTTAATCAATGAGTACAATAATCAAAAGATCAATAGCTTGCAGCAAAGTTCCCAATAGAATCCAATCCTTCCTAGCTGTAGCTATGCTCTATTTATTATACAGGGAAGCTACCAATAGCTCCCTTGAAAATATTGATTGAGTCCACTTGACTCCATGTAAACATAGATTGAGTGCACTTTTGTCTTTGAGTTGCTTGGCTGCCTCTGGAATTCCAATTGTTGGAGACAATCCTTGGGGATCCTTTGGCTACCTTCGAGAGTTAAGGAGGGTGGAAAATCCTCCTATAATTCTCCTTGTTGTCTCCCTCAATTATTTATGATAAAATATTCAAAAATAATTCCAATTAATCATGATTTTCTAAACTCAACCTCATATTAGGCACTCAGAGTATGTTAGCCTTAATCACCACCTATACTAGAATCATAAAACCAAATAAATGTCTAATGATGGAGCTCATCATCACCCCCTACTGAATGGTTGCTCATCCTCTGAGCAACTAATACTCCTCCTGCATTTTTCAAGGCTTTTAGAACCCCCCCGGCTTCCTGAGGAAGAAGTGTGGGAGCCCCCTCAGGGGGGATAAAACCCATTACTCTTTTCTACATTCTCCCATTCTCTATCTTGTGCATTTGTGTCCCTTTCATCATTTAGCCCTAGCAGCAAAGGTGGATTGAGCTTGAGACCAAGCCATTGGATCTTCTTGGCCTGCATGAACCTCTTGTATAATGGTACTCTTTCCAAGGCACCCCTCAGTGTTTCTGGAGTATGGTACTCCCTGTTCTTGAGGTTGTGAGGGAGGTTGTTCCATCTCCTCTCTCTAGACATAATGCACTCATCTTCTATCTTCCTAGAAACATCATCAAAGTGGCCTATTACCTATGTTTGATTCTGGAGGTAGCTTTCAACTAGTGCAGGGTCCTTTACAATCTCTTGATGGTTAAGGATGACTCCTCTTGGGCTAAACAATTATGGTCTGATATGTAAGGGTTCTCTATTTCTTCTTCTCATGACCCTCCATATCGCTTTTGATCTAGTGTCCTCATTCATCATCCAAGATACTAGATCCATCAACTACATATCCCCCATTGTAGAATTTGGGTCCCAAGTATCCATATTTGTCAACACAAGGTTATGCACATAAAACTCTTCCATCTTTTCCTGATCAGACAAGTTAGCTTGCTTGTAGAAATCCATGAATTTCTTACAATCTTGGAAAAGTAGGGATCCATGGGAGGCTAGATTTTTTATTTGAAATAGGAGCCATTTCTCCTTCAATTACACATCATATGAGTCATCAGGGAATTTGTGTTGTAGGGATTCTATGCACAAGTCTGCCATGGTGGCTACTTGTTGCCCTTTTTACAGTAGTTGATCCTTTAGTGCTATATTCTCTGCATGTTCCATCTGCAACTGCTCCTTCAGAACTGTGTCTCTGATTCTTTCCTTCTCCCTTGGTGATTCTTCAATGATTATGGGGCTCTTGGGAGGAATTTTTGGCTCTTTCTGACTTACCCTCTGACTTATTTTCGTTCTGAAATACATAGAGGTCTGCCTTTTTTTGTTTGTGCTCAGAGAAGCTAAGGTGGAAAATTCCTCGTGGTTTTGAGGGGATGTTGGGTGGTGTTGTGAGTCTTCTTATTTCTCACTTTCTTCTACCTTTATGACTTATGTCTCCATTTCCATTTCTTTCATTTCTCCTTGGCCCTCTGTCTCTTCCTCTTCTTCTTCTTGTTCCTCTTCTAGTTCTTCCTCTTATGGTTCTTCTTCCAGTTCTTCTTTTGACTCTTCTTCTATAAGTCTAGGAGTAGAATTATGCCTTATTTGGGTTGCTATAAAAGCTTCCCTTTGTCCCTTGCTACTGTGTCTGATATGTGGTATACTTCAGAAGCTAGCCCGACTACTGGTGATGTTTTTTTGTTGTTTTTGTTGCATGCTATTAAAATACGCATCCCAAACTTGGTACTGTTGTGTTGTAGGCTCCCTTCGGTCTCTTTCCCTCAAAAATTCTCAATTCACTGGTTTGGATGAGACGAGATCTCTTTTTATTATATTGCACAGCGAATTTTGGAATGCTTATGTAACTCGAGCTCGGCTCTAGTTCTCGTTACAGATTGTTTTTTCCTTCTCTTTGTTAATTCATAATGGACTATGTGTTTCCTCCTCTCATTGTCCTCTACTCCAATTTGTTTAAATTTTTTTTCATGCCCAGATGGCATGAACTTGCAGTTCTCCCCAATCATACTTCACGATCGTGGCCAAGCCAACTGGCCACTTTTCTTCCTTCTAAATTTAAAATCTTTGCATTTAATTATTGCTGGCTATTATGAATGCATAGCGAGGGGTGAAAAGCTATACCTGAGCTTACATGTTGTTTTCAAGGTGTTCGCAGGAGTTGGCTTGAGGAGACAAGATTTTTAGATGTTGCGTTCTTCACTACTTTCATGTTTTCTAAGTGAGCAGTTCATTGAATGAGCAACTCTCTGGGTGAACTGTCGATATTTTCTTGTTGTTTCTTCCTATTGTAGATGTTTTGCAGGGTGCTTAATATGCCACGGGTGGCATTCTCGTTCTCCTGGAGTCTATTATGGAGCTTTCCTTCTTGCTTTTCTTTGCAGTCCATGAACAACTTTTTTTTGAAGGAAATTCCTGATGTTTGTAGCAGTTTGTGGCTTGCTTTCTTTTGCTACATTGTGCTCAGGAATGGAGGAATATGGTGTATGGAGGTGATGGAAGGTGTTATGGAAATGAATGGAGTGAATGATGGGATGGATGGTAAAATAGAATGGGGAGAAGAATATTACTACTTCCTTGTGTTTCCAGAAACCATTAATAACATGCAAAACAACATACACAGAAAACATAGAGATGTAGATGTATTTCTCTTTTATTTCTTTTTTTCTTTTTTTTTGTTGAAATCAAGTGGGCTACCTCCATCGAGGTTTTAAACCCACAAAATTTCCTTGAGCGCCTCGGAGAGGCTTTCACCCATGGATCTTTATTCTTTTTTTTTTGTTAGGAGGTGCTAGAAACTATGGAGTTTCCCATTACATACACCTCTCTTCTTATTGAATTTATGAACTCTGCCTTGGATAAGGGCTTCTTGTAAATTTTAATTATGTGACCATTGACAAGCAAGGGGATTCCTTCCTCGTCTATGGTCCTAATTTTAATTGCTCCATTGTCAAAATATTTTTCCACTATGTATGGTCCCAACCATCTTGTCATCAATTTTCCCTTAAATTATTTAAACCTTGAATTATACAACAATGCCCAATATCCTTCTCATAAGGCCTTCTCCTTAATGTTCTTGTCATGTCATACCTTCCTTTGCAGCTGAACTACCTCTGTGTGAAGAAGTGCTTGCATTATGAACTCATCCAATCCATTTATTTGCAACAACCTCTCTTTTTGGGCATTTGATAGATCTAGATTTAATTCAAGTTCCATTCTTAAATTATTGAATTCAAACTCAACTAAAATTAGAGCTTTCTTACCATAGACTAGTTCATAAAGAGTGAATCTTGTTGTTGTCTTCCAAGTAGTGTTTTAGGCACAAGTAGCTTCTACCAATATGTCTGCCCAATATTTTTTGTTGATGCTCACAACCTTGGTGAGATATGTTAGTTAGTTCCACTTGGCCATTCGCTTGAGGGTGATAGGCAGTAGAATTTTTATGCTTAATCTTGTGCTTCTTCAAAATATTTTCAATTAAGTGAGAAGTGAATTGTGCTCCCTGATCAGTGACTATTTCTCTGGGGTACTAAAACTTGTAAAAAAAATTCACCCTCATAAATTCTGCTACTTTCTCCTCAGTTTCTACCTTCACTAGTTTTGTTTCAGCCCACCTTGTTAGGTAATCAGTGTAGACTATGATATAATTATTTTGTCTGGATGGTGGATCAATTCGTCCAACAAATTCCATGCCCCACTTTTCAAATGGCTCAAGAGCCACCTAAGGGTGAAAATGCATCTCATCCCTTTGTGTGGGTTTCCCCATCCTTTGACACTGGTCACACCTGCTGGTGTATCTTCTGGAATCTTGGTGAAGGGTTTGCCAATAGTATCCTACCTCCAAAACTTTGTAAGCACTTCTCTTTGTTGCAAAGTGGCCTCCACATTGGTCGTCATGACATGAAGAGAGGATATCAAAAACTTCTTCCTCCCTCACACATCTCCTAAGGATTTGATCAGGGCCTAACCTGAAAATATTTCCCCCAATCCATGTGAAAGGGGAGTTTTTTCTAATGATTCAGCTCTTCTCCCTGAATGAAATATTAGGAGGGAATTTCCCAGCAACCAAGTAGTTGTCTATATCAGCAAACCATAGTGAGAGTGTTGATATAGCAAAGGGATTCCCATCTGGTAGCTGGTCATCCACCATTCCTTCCTCACCTGTAGGGAGAGCTAACCTGGACAAAAAATCTGCAACAACATTCTCCTTTCCGGGTTTA
Organism: Pinus albicaulis; assembly: GCA_034641835.2. Taxonomy (NCBI): domain Eukaryota; kingdom Viridiplantae; phylum Streptophyta; class Pinopsida; order Pinales; family Pinaceae; genus Pinus; species Pinus albicaulis. The sequence continues at coordinate 707,164,720 of CM076582.1, forward strand.
TCAACAATATTCAAATCAAATTGTTGTAAAAGTAACAACCATCTAATTATCCTAGCATTAACATCCGGTTTGTTCATTAAATACTTGATGGATGCATGGTCAGCGTGAACAAAGGTCTAATATCCAATTACATAATGTCCAATTTTTTTCAAAGCATGGACAATGGCTAACATCTCCTTCTCAGTAATAGTATAATTCAATTCGGCCTTAGACAAGTTCTTGCTGATGAAATAGATGGCATAAGGTATTTTGTCCTCTAATTGTCCTAATGTCACCCCTACATCTTTGTCGAATGCATCAGTGTGGATGTGGAAAGGCAGAGTCCAATTTGGACCTTGGAGAATGGGGGTAGTAGTCAAATTTTCCTTAATGAGCTCAAAAGCCTCTTGAAAAGGACCAGACCAAATAAAATTGGAATCTTTGGCCAATAAACCAAATAATGGTGAAGCCATATTTTTGAAATCTTTGATGAACCTTCTATAATAACCAGCTAAGCATAAGAAAATCCTAACATATTTTTTCTTTTGAGGAGCAGGTACCATTTTGATGATAGTGATTTTGTTTGGGTCTACCTGTATTCCTGCTTGGGAGATGGACTGCCCTAACACAACTCCTACTTTCTTCAGGAATTCACACTTTTCTAGGCTTAGAGAGAGATTCATCTCAATGCACCTTCTTAGTACTTTACCCAAATTGGAGAGAGCTTCCTAGAATTCATCCCCATATGGTGTGAAATCATCCATGTAGATTTCAACAGAGTCATGGACTAAATCAGAAAAAATTCTCAGGACAGCTCTTTGGAAGGTGGTTGGAGCATTGCACAACCCAAAGGGTAGGACTCGATAAGCGAAGGTACCCCAGGGGAAGGTGAAAGTAGTCTTATCCTGGTCTTCGGGGATGATTTGAATCTGATTGTACCCATTGAACCCATCTAAGAAGGAAAATAACTTTTTCCCTGCAAGGCCATCTAGGACTTGATCTATAAAGGGAAAATGGAAATGGTCTTTCTTGGTGGCTTTGTTAAGTTCTTGATAATCAACACAAATTCGCCACTTCCCATTCTTCTTTGGGACTAGCACAATAGGAGATACCCACTCCCTGTCAGATATAGGATATATGAACCCTACATCCAATAGTTTTTGCAACTCTTCTTTGACTATGTCCTTAAGATCCAGGTTCATCCTTCTTTGGGGTTGTCTCATAGGCTTGAATTCTTCTTTGATTTAAATATGACGTCTTCATACTGAAGGAAGCACCCCTTTCATGTCCTTGTAATCCCAAGAAAATGCATCTAGATTCTCTTTCAAAAGCTGGCATAGTTTCTTCTCTTCCTCATTCGAGAGGTTTGGGTTTATTTTCAGAGATATGGATGGGCCAAACTCGATAGCCTTGGTGGTTTCATAAGTTGACTCAACTGAGTGCGCTTCCATCCAAGGTTGGCTTTCAGACCCTTTGACTAAGGTTTCGATAGGGATGTCAGTGGAGGACTAGTTTTAAATGGCATGGTCGATGAGTTCATCTTCAACAAGTTTCCCCCTTCTAAGAATAGCATCTATGGTACACATAGGGGTAGTTTTATATAACTCATATTCTTCATACTCAAAAAATATAGGTGGATCACTATAAATGGAAGGTTGGGCTGGAGATTATAACACTAGATGTTTGGACAAAGGCCCATTTTTTATATTCAATTTTCCAGCCCGACAGCTAAAATAAGCATCTGCAGTGGCTAACCAAGGTCTCCCTAAGATGAGAGGATAACCATTAAACTTGGTTTTTTGTTGCAGGACCAGGAAATCTGTAGGATACTCCCAAGATTCAATGGTAACCATAACATCCTCAACAATTCCTTCCATATTTAATATGGACCGATCTACAAGTTGCATAACTATTGTGGTTTTCCTCAAAGTCCCTTGGAGATTAAGTTTCAACATAGTTTCCTTGGTCATGACATTGATGGAAGCCCCTAGATCAATCAAAGTGTTGAGGACTATGACACCATCGATGTGCACATCAACAACTGGACTACCAGGGTCCAAGTACTTTGGAAAGATCACCTTTCCCAACATTAGGTCGAACAGTTGTCCTACCACATTGATGGTAGGGGTATCTCTCTTCTTTCTCCCAGATCTCTTGAAGCACTTTTCTTTGATGATCCTATTGTATAGGGACATCCTTAATGGCCTAGATAAGTGGTATATTTACACACAAATTTTCCAATTCTCCCAAAATTTCAGTCTCCTAGGGGTGTATTGAATAGGGTGGATCAAGCACTCGAGAAAAGGAGGTTGTTGGATCTGAGTGTTACCTTGTTCATTTTCCTCCTCAACCTCTATAGGTGGAGATGCAGGATGGTTGTCTGGGAGTACTCTTCCCGGCCTAATATTAACCTCTTGTATCTCCATAGCATAAGCTATATATGATGTTTCTCCATTGGGAGCCTATTCTTCTTGTCTATTGTTCGGGTTCGGATTGGGCTGTGTAGGTATTTGAGGTAGCCTAGGTGGAGTAGCATTAGTAATCTAAGGTTGAGATTGGGGTGGAGGCATTAGAGCAGTTGTTTGATTGTGTTGAGGCCTCCACCCTTGGGATGGGTTTTTCTAATGAGCTTATTGTGGAACATACTATTGAAATGGTTGATTCCCTGGCTAAGGATGATATGGAGGGTTGTAAGGCTAAGTAGGAGGTGTAGACCAGGATGGAGGAATGGGGGTGTACCAAGGTTGCATGGGTGCACTCTAATTGTTGTGATCATAAGAGTAAGGTGCACCTTTCATACCTTGTTGACTTCTCTAGTTGATGAAACAAATTTGCTCTAGCATTTCTTCCCCACATTGATATACATCCCTAATTCCATTTAAGGAGGGACACTTTTATGTGGCATTATTCTCCTCACAGACTAAGAAAACCTCCTAACATTCAGTGGACATTCATTTCTTGGGTGCTTCTAGGTACATCTAAGACAAAATATGGCCAGGGCTCTCTCTTCTTCCTCTTGCTTCCTTTTGACCTGCAATGTGTCCATTTGCAAAGCAAGGGTTTGCAGCATGTCACTCTTGAAGTCCTCTAGCATGTTTTTTGGCCAGCTCTGCTCGTCTTCCTACAAGCCCTAGAATGGTTCTGGAAGACAGTTTTGATTGTTTCATAAGGAATTTTGTATATATCTCCTCCTGATAGCATATTCAAGGTTTCTATAACCTCTTCTATGATCCCTCGAAGAAGTACAATTTTAAGAGATGCAGGATCAAGAGTACAGTTGGATATCTTATAGTTTAATTGAAACCTCTCTTCATAGTCCTCTAGGGATTCATCAGGCCTTAGAGTCATCCTAAATATCTCATCCTTATTTTCCTTGGACCTACAGTATTCTATGTACTTGTTTTTGAAGGTCTCTCTCATCTGTGCCCAAGTGGTGATGATGTCCCCAGGCAGACCCATGACCCAGCGCAAGGTTGCATCCTTAAGAGTGGATGGGAATAAATTCAACTTCTGATCATCAGATATGTAGTCATATTAACTACAAACAAAAGAAAATTCAAACATGAATATGTCATGATCCTCAAAGGTAAGTCCATGAAAGTGTGGAAGATTCGAGGGGCTAATATTTTTCATCTTAGTTTCCCCATCTACCTCTCTTATGGGAAAGGCTCTCTAGATCCCAGCCACGGTTAAGATAGGTGAATTAGGTCGCTCAATTGGACCAAGGTCTTCTTCTTCTTCCCCAATAGGTTCTTCAGAGTATTCAGAAGGCTCTCCTATAGGAATTCCAATCTCACTGCCACTAAAGAAGAGTGATGGGTGGCTAGGAGGTGATCTGGGGGTTTTAGGTAAGATTTTTATTTGAGTATTACTACTCCTACGAGGCATGAAAAATAGATTTTTTTGTTTTTTTTCAATATTTACGAAATAACATGAAAATAAAGGAAATCAGAAAAGAATGTTAAAACAAAATCAAAGTGGTGAGCCCTGGTATTGAACCAAGAGTGTTGCAACTCCCAGGGGCTACCCTACTTTACTTTATCAACTTGGGGTTTGTAAAAACTTGGAGGTGGCAGTGCTATATACACAACATGTGCATTTTTCTCATGTCATCCTCTTCTACTTTACGAAAGGGTGCTATTTCTTAAACTATGATAAAAACTGGGAAGTAAATTAATGGAAGGAAATGACATAAAGGAAACTAACTTAAATTTCAAAAAGGTAATGACAGAAATTAAAATAATCTAATTTGCAGAAAGGAAATGACGGAAATGAAACTAATTTAATTTGTAGAAAGGAAATGATGAAAATGAAACTATTTTAATTTGCAGAAAGGAAATGGAAGAAATGAAACTAATTTAATTTTCAGAAAGGAAATGGCAAAAGGGAAACTAATTTAAACTGCACTTAACTTCGCCAATAAACTAAACACATCCTACTCTATCTATCATGCTCCTATCTATGCAGCTATTCATGACCTAATTAAACTTGGAAAATTGTTGCTTGCAGTTTGCAGGAAAAAGGGCTAAAGATGCTAATGGAAGGCTTAACATATGTGACAAGGGTTAGAGGTGGAAAGAGGGGTTTAGAATTCAAAACCTTATGATACAGAAAAAATTATTTGGAGAGAGAGGCTTTGAAAAGTGTGATGGAATAATTGCAATGGGAGGATGGAAGTGCGATATGTGATATGCAATATTTCAATTCGCAATATCACAAAGCAGGAGGAGTAGCAAAAGTGTTGTTCGAGAGCGGGAGAGAAATTCAATATGCGATGGGGATAGAAAATGCGAAATGTGATTTGTGATAGGGATGATGTGGCAGAGTGCTACAGTAATGTCGCAAATGATGGTTGGGTGCGGTAAGTGTTAACAAGGAGGAATCGAAATGCGATATCGGATGGGGATAGAAACTGCAAAATGAAATTTGCAATAGGGATGATGTGGCGGAGTGCTACGAAAATTTTGCAATTGGCAGTTGAGAGCGGTAAGTGTTAACGAAGCAGAAGTGAAATGTGATATGTGATGGGGGTAGAAACTGGGAAATGTGATTTTCGATAGGGATGATGTGGCGGAATGCTACGGTAATGTTGCAATCCACGGTTGGGAGCGGTAAGTGTTAACGAAGACCAACTGGAACAAGGATTTGTAACTTTTGATAGAGAAAAGTATGGTAGCAGGAGTTTCCAAGAGCAAGGGAGGAGGTAAAATTCTAATGCATTTGTAAGTTTTTTTGGGAGTGACAAGGGTGGCAGTTGCAAAAAAGAGGAAAGGGAGGGAATGGAGGGCGTAACAACAGTGCTCAAGTTGTGAAGACAAAGATGGAAAATGAAGCGGGAAGGCACCACAGAGCTGTTCTGGGCCTTTAAGACTAATTCTTGCAATCAACCCTACTAACTTGTGCACAAATAAATAGACAAACACGTGAAAATACAGTACAAAAGGAAGGTTGAAAATGGTAATGCAACTCTACTCTAATCTTAGAAATAGTGAAAAAAAATATTTTTTTGGGTATGTGGGAAGGTTCACCCTCCTTGAGCTCTATTGACAGAGATGAGAAGGGAGGTATTGATCCACATATTTTATATTTTTCTCCTCTATTCTATTTCTCATATGAAAATGAAACCTACAACAGCACACTTAAAGCAAAAACTAAGCAGCGATGAAAACATTAGAAGAAGAACTAACTAAATGGAAGAAATCATAGAACAAGTATAACAGAGAGGTTGAGGCACATGGATTGGGCCCTAACCCACACGCCTAACTCTCTGAAACTTAAATCAGTAAAATGAAATCAGCCTGCTCATTTCATGAAATAATAGTCTCTTACATTTCTCAAAGTTTCATTGTTGAGTACAATAATCAAAAGCTCAATAGCTTGTAGCATATTTCCCAATAGAATCCAATCCTTCCTAGCTCTAGCCACGATCTATTTATTCTATAGGGTAGCTACCAACAACTCCCTTGAAAATAGTGATTGTGTCCACTTGACTCCATGTAAACATAGATTGAGTGCACTTGGGTCTTTTATTTGCTTGGCTACCTCTAGAATTCGAATTGTTGTAGAGAATCCTTGGGGATCCTTTAGCTACCTTCAATAGTTAAGGATGGTGTAAAATCCTCCTATAATTTCTCCTTGATGTCTCCTTCAATTATTTATGATAAAATCTTCAAAAATAATTTCAATCACTCATGATTTTCTGCACTCAACCTCATATTAGGCACTCAGAGTATGTTAGCCTTAATCACCACCTATACTAGCATCATAAAACCAAATAACAATAAAAATGCAAGAAAAATAGATTTAAGAAGGAAAAAAGGTGACCATTAACCCCTCCAAATATGTCTAATGATGGATATCATCAACAATATTGGCTTCAAAATGGTACTTCACATTTAAATTTAATGTGTGTAACTTGTTGAGATCCATAAGGAATTTAAAAGAAATATTTTAGTATATCAACCAAGCATACCATGTGCATCAAAACCCATAAGTGATTTTTATACAATATTTTAATATTCCAACTAACCACACCATGTGCATCAAAACCTATCAATTCAACCTATTAAGCACTCCAACAAATATTTTAGCATACCTTTTATAGAATCCACAAAACTATAAATAGTGTAAAACTACACTAGGCATTTTATGTGGGATATATTATAAATTTGTTCAATTTTTTTTTAACTGACAAGTATTATTTGTCAAGAAAATAGGAAATAAAGGCTCTTTGTTGCAGGAAAAAGATAATGAGAGTTTACAAACCAATATTATTGTCTTCCTAAAAGAAAATTAATGAATTTTGTAAATTTATGGTCATTCTTTGATGTAAAGAAGACATTGATGTTTTTGCATCATTTTTAATGCATTGGTTCCTCTTATGAAGCAAGCCCAAAGATGTAGCTTACATCGATGAATTTTGTTATCAATTTGTTCAATATGTTCTCTGATTATCATTGTTCTATTCTCATTCTTTGTTTTTTTTTTTATAACAAAAACGGGTAGAGAGATATATTAATTCTGGCCCAAGGCCTCAAAACTGGATACATAATGATGAGTCGAGACCAGCTGTTTCAATGACCAGTCCATAGCCTCTTTTTCTTTGAACCCCCAGAGATTGTTACATTCTATTTTTCGAACCACCGCCTCAATCTTCCCCCCTTTAAAAATGCAGACAAACTGCTTCAAAAAAAGGCTGTAATGCATTGACCAGTCAATTAAGGTATGGGATCCCGACTTTCAACTCCATTTCTGACGATGACTCCGAGAGGGAGGATGACCGCTTTATTAGCCTCAGCATCAGCATCTTTATTATTGTCTCTCTTAATATGATAGAAGGTTAAGCACTGAAAAGAGTTCGACAGAATTTTTATTCTTCTGATCAATCTAGACAGTCTTAGATCTGAGGGGGAAGCATTGTCAACCATGGTTTTAATGATGGTCTGGGAATCTCCAAACATCGAGGCCACAAGAATGCCAATCGATTTTAGCTGTTTGAGGCCTTGAAGAAGCGCCAGGGCTTCAGCCTGGATGCTGGTGTTATAGCCCACACCCCAGGCGTATTTGAGAACAATGCCTCCATCAGTTGTTTTGACCACACCCCCGGCTCCGGATCTGCCTGGGTTTCCTTTCGCTGCGCCGTCAAAGGAAAGAGTGTTGTGCGCATTCCTTGTGCAGAAGGACATGAAATCGAATGCGTTTAATCTGATCTGCCAGTCATGAAGAGGGATGAAGGGCCTTTCAGCAATAGAGAAATGGAGATCAAGATGCTCACTCCAAACAGAGTCGAGCTCCCTCAAACCAGTCCCATCGAGATGATCACCAACGCATTCTTTAAGCTGGGATTTGATTTTAATCCAGATAATCTTGTGATCACACCTTTTATCGCTGAAAATCCTCCGATTTCTTTCCAACCAGGTATGCCAGCTAATCAATTTAGGAAGTACGCACCAGGAATTCTTGAGATGCGAATTCTGGGGAGAGCCTCCCGGATAAGAGCGCAACCAACAGGAGAATAAATCCGGAATGTAATTTGGAAGGGCGAAGTCCTGTGTCCAAGGGCCTAAGGCTTCAGCCCATAAATTCTTCACAAAATTGCAGTGGAGCATCAAATGTGCAGCAGATTCGGCGCTTTCTTTACACATCGAGCAACGGGAGGGACCATAGAATCCTCTTTTCCGCAGTTTGTCCTCAGTTAAAATACTCTGATGGCATAGAAGCCAACAGAAGTGATCGATTTTAGGCAGCGATGGATGAAACCAAATACCTTTCCAAGAATTCGGATTTGGAGGGACGTGAGGGATTGAGATGATTTGCCTGTATCCCTTTGAGACGGTGTATTTCCCTGGAGACGGTCCCCATCCACGAACATCCAATTTCCTGCAGCGCAAGGGAGCCTTTCCGTGTAAGAGATCTAAGAAAGTTGCCAGCTTGCTAGACAGGTTTGGAGGCACCTCAAAGTTGAGCCAACTATGCCAAACTCCGTTTTCCCAGATAGAAATATCCCACAGAGTGAAGTAACCGGCTCTATGCATCCAGTCTTTCAACAATCGTAGTGAGCGATCATCCTCCAGGGGTTCACATCCCATTATCCGATCCTCCCAGATTCAAATTTTCTTGCCATTACCTAGTATCCAATGAGCATATTGGCTGATGAGGGAGGTGGATTTTGCACATAGCTTATGGATAACCGAGCTGGATTTGGCAATGGACTGTTCCAAGCACCTTGTTCTCTTGCCACAAAAATATTTCTTCCACAAGGCACGCTGTGCCCACCCCGGGTTAGGGGCAATAATCCTCCAGATCAATTTTTCTCCCAAAGCAACATTCTGAAGGCTAAGATTCTTAAAATTCAGTCCTCCTTCCAGTCTGGGCATGGCAATTGTGGCCCAGCTTATTAAAGGAATTTTCTTAGCATTGTCCTTACCGCCTTTCCAAAAGAATTTTCTGGTCAGGTCCTCCATTTTCTTTATTATTCCAGCAGGGGCCAGCAGAACTGCAAACTGAAAGATGGGGAGGCTATTTAAGACAGCTTTTATAAGGACCGACTTCCCTGCCAGATTTAGCCAATTGAAGCCCCAGGCACGAATCTTAGCTTAAAACTTGTCCAACAGGGGTAACCAATCTCTGCTAGCAGCACTTTTATGGAAAATAGGGAGGCCCAAATATTTGAAAGATGTCCAGGATGAGGAAGTAGCGAAGCCTAAGCAGCTGGAGATGGCATGGAGCGTGGTAGCAGGAGTGTTCCAGCAGAAAATTTGACACTTACCTTTGTTGAGACTACTTCCAGATTCATGACAATATACATCGATCACCTCTTTAAATCTTCTAGCTGAGGGCACTGAGGCAGCACCCAGCAAGAGGGAATCATCTGCGAACAAATCATGGTTTATGTTCTGAACTCCTCTAGCAATGCTTAGGCCCAATAATTCTTGATCCTGAAGTTTTTTGTTCAAAAGGAAGCTGAGAACAGAGGCTTGGAGGACAAAGAGGAGGGGGGATAAAGGACACCCTTGCCTCAAACCTCGAGATGCTTTGAAGAATTCAGTGGCTCTGCCGTTCACCAGAGGGGCGATCCAAGGCTCGCCGATACAGGCCTTGATCCAATTTATGAATTTGGAACCAAACCCATATTTTTGCAGAACCTCCAGCAGGAATCTATGTCTTACTCTGTCGAAAGCGCTTTCCAGGTCTAACTTGACAGCCATGCCTTTCTCTTTGCGAACCACACTGGAGTGAATTGCCTCTTGGACCAAAATGAAGTTATCCACTATCTGTCTTCCCTTAATAAAGCCTCCTTGATTCTCAGGGATGATGCCAGGGAGGACGGATTTTAATCTGTTGGCAATAACTTTCGTGATCAACTTATAGCCTATATTGCAGAGAGAGATGGGGCGAAATCTGCTGAAGGAGTTGGCGCCTTTTTCCTTGGGGATGAGAGCCAAGAAGGCTGAATTAGTGCTACCCCCGATTTTCTGGCACCCTTTGGATTTCCGAATCATTCTACACAGATCCTTCTCCACAATGGGCCAGCAGGATTGCAAGAAACTAGCTGTAAACCCATCGGGTCCCGGGGCCTTATCCGGTTCCATAGCAAACAGAGCGCTTTTTATTTCATTATTTGCAATCTCAGCTTCCAGGAAATGATTCTGACTGTCGGTTATCAGAGAGGGAACCTCATTCACAAGGCTCGGATCCAGATCCAAGGCCTCATCTTCGGTATATAGGTTTTTGAAGTGAGTGAAGGCAGCAAATTTGATATTATGAATGTCTCTATACGTAGTGGTCTCAACAGAAATTTCAGAGATGGCGTTGCGGCAGTTTCTAGCCTGAGCTTGCTTGTGGAAGAATGAAGTATTCCTATCTCCCACCTTGAGCCAGAGGCTGCGGGATTTCAATCTCCAGTGAGCTTCCTCTACCAAGCTAGCCTTGAGGAACAAGTGCTGCAGAGAAGCCTCCTCTTCAAGAGTATCTTTGGTGATCTCGACCTTTTCCAAAACCAGTTGGTGCTTCTCCAACCGTTCTTGAATCGATTTTCTTTCCACAACCGGATTGGGTAAGGTCCTAACCCAGTCTTTTAGAGCAGCTTTTACTCTCCTTAATTTCTCCTCCCAAACGAAAAATGATGAGCCTTTAACAGGGATATTCCAGGTCGCTTTTATCAGTGGCATGAAAGTCTGTTCCTTGATCCAGTGAGAGCAGAATTTAAAGGGAATGGGACCTTGGTTCGAATGAGCAACCAACTCAAGTTTTATAGGGCGATGATCAGAAATTCTGCAAGGCAATATATGCATTCTAGACTCAAAACCGTGAAGAAAAAAAGAGCTATGGACAAGGAACCTGTCTAACCTTGCGGCGATATGGCCCGGGCCGATTCTTTTGTTTGTCCAAGTGAACTTGCCGATCAGTGGTTTAACATCAATCAGGTCCCAATCATGTATCAGCTCTTCAACCCATTCCCACGCTGGGTCTCTTACTATGCATCCACCACGTTTTTCTGACGAGGATAAGGTGAGGTTGAGATCACCTGCTATTATAATATTATCCAAGACTTCGGACTCTGCCAGACTTTTAATAGTTTCCCAACAAATTTTCTTCTCCCCTACGTTGACAGGAGAATAAACATTAAGGAGTGAAAGAGTCATCTCAGATTCCACATGACGGAGCTTTGTGAACAGCCAATGAATACTATTAGCTTCTTTGATCCTTATAAATTTATTAGCGTCCCAGATGGTGCCTAGACCGCCTGAGGCACCTCGAGCTGAGACAGCTTGACCATCGCTATTCTTCCACAGTTTTTTCCCGATCTGGAGAAAGGAAGTTTCCTCCATCTTAGTCTCCTGGGTTAGGAGTATATCTGGGGATTCAGATCGATTCAGACTTCTTAATGCTTCTTCTTTAGTTCTGCTCCCCAACCCCCTGCAGTTCCAGGAGACGATCCTCATCATTTACCTTTTGGGTGATGAGCTCCTCTAGAGCTCTGTGACTGATTTCTATTCTTCTTCGGAGTGTTTTCCAAGAGTTTCTCAAGGGTAGGTTGGCTTCCCTGAAGTTTATCCTTGTAAGTCTCTTGCTCTCTTTTTTCTCGAGCAGTTTTCCAGCCTCTTAGGGATCTTCTGGCTGAGGTTTGCGAAATCCCTATTTCGCTTTCTTCTTCTGATTCATCCGAATCTTGCCCTTCCTCTGTCTCTTCTTTGAGGATCTCTTTTGATCTGTCTTCGTTGTTATCCACATGCTTTGATCCAGAGGGGGACTCTATGGGGATTGAGTCATCCTTCTGCTTCTCCGGTTCTTGTGAGCCTTCTATAACAGAGCTTAACTGTACAAATTTATTGCCTTGCTCTTCCAAGGTTGGTGTCTGGTTTCTAGGGGCTGCCTGAGAGCCGTTGCCATTTGTATTTCCAGTGCGAGGGCCTCTATGAGCATTTTTAGATCTTTTAACCTGTGTCCATCCTTCCTCCTTACCTTTCTCAGCTTCACAATTTTTTGGGCAGCTTCGGGCAAAGTGGCCATAAACATGGCATTTCCGACACTTGAACGGAAGCTGCTCATAATCCAGCTTTTTCAAATGAGTCCAGCTTCCAACCCTGATCTTAATCGCCTCAGGCAATCCGATCTCCAAGTCTACTTCAACACAGATTCTCGCACAGTCGAATTGATCTTTGTTACTTGCTCGATCGATGTACTTGCCTAAGGTGTTTCCAATGTGACTTAGAGACTCCCCATTCCAGCAATGAACAGGCAGGTTGGGTAGCCTAACCCACATGGGAACCGCAGTGGTCACATCGACTGCAGGGTCAAAGTCGGGCGTCCACTTGTTCAGATAAAGCCCCTGAGGGCCCATGAAGTAGGGGCCGTTTCGAAAGATTAGATCCTTATCATCTTTGTCAGTGAACTCAAACAAAAAGAAGCCCTTACCTAGGAAGTACGAGGTAACTCTCTCTTTGATCAGCGGTGCCCAGTTTCGAGCAACCCAATTATCCGTCGTTTTGGGAGAGGGCCAGAGGCCCGTGAACTGTCCAACCAAGGCCCGCTCCGCCAAGGATAGGGCAACCTTGATCGGGCCATCGGGAGGGAGAGATATCTCAGGGATATCCTCCACTCGTTTCACAAACTTAGAAGTCTCTGAGATTTTTTTCTTCGGCAGAGATTCCAGGAGCTTGAGGAAGGCAGCAGCGTCCGAGGGGGGGGGCGGCGGAGATGGCTCCATAGCCGCAATGACCTCAGAATTCCGCGAAAATAACCACGTCCCTCAGACCATCATGGAAGGGGACGAGCAGGAGAGGAGGCTCTGACTAAGCCTCGATCTGGAATAGAGGGACAACGCTGCGCAGAGGTGTAGCGCCTCAATTCTCCCCAACGCTCAGAAGCGCACAAAAACCGGCCACTCCAAACGATCCCGGAGCCCACTGGGAACGACAACCGACCACAGAGAGGCTGGAGGCCAGCCGGTAGCAAACCAGGCCGAGCTAGAGGCCACAGAAGTGGAGCCGAGCGGCGGTCTAGGTCAAAGCCAATTTTTCCTCATTCTATTCTCATTCTTTGTTATTTAAATTTTTGGTTTAAATTTATTAAGTCATTTTATGATGAAATTGTGGGAAAAATGAGAAGTTTTGTATAAGATTTCAAATTAGTGTAAAGAAACAATTTAACACTAATTTTGAATCAACCAATGTGGGTTTCACACTAGAGGTGCAATTTGTATATTGGTCACAACATTCATAGTCTTGTATGAATCCTTTTCTAGAACCGGAGCTAATTCAATACAAAATTTCACACTTGACAAGTTTTAGTATGAATTGAAGTATTTTTATTGTTCCTTCTAATAGATTTATATGAATTTTTTTCAATCCGTAATATTTTGCAAGTTAATTGATATGAAAAAATCACATATTATGATATTTTATATTGTTACCATCAAGTCAGTTGGTGTTATAGATAATTATCAATATTAACAACCAAATAGTTATCCAAATCTTGTCAATCTAGAAATAGTGTCTACAATGGTGCTCTTTCTTTGATGTGAAAATTGTTGTTCTAAAAAAATTAAGACTTACAACCTAAACTTGTTTTTCCACCACCCTAGATTTGATAGTGGTACAAAAAAATTTGATACTTACAACCTATTGTCGCAAAATATAGCAGAACTTGGAGAGGAAAACCCTATAAGGCATAAACTAGACCAAGGGACAACAATGGGGTAGTGGCCCACTATCACAAAGCCAAAACCCCTTTCTATTTACATATTTTCACCTATGGTAGGAGTCCTGGTATGTGATAATATCACCTAATGGATGTTCTAGGTTATGGTATAAGGTGACACAACAATTATTTCTACAACAAAACCACAATTTAGTTTCAAGGCTTCAATGGGAGGCAATTCACTTTCTTGATAGAGGCATATTTGATGAGGCACAAGACATAGGGTTTGATTAATGGGTTCAATGTTGGATTTTCCAAAGGTCGAGGCTAAGAGAAAAGGTTTCCAACAAAGTGTAATATCAATGCCAAGGGTCATGAAACCTTCAAGAAATCCCTTCAGTTAAAGCAAGGTGAAATTAGGGTTTCCCACTTAGGAAAACAACTAGGACAAGGAATTTTATGGATTAAATTGACGCAGATTCCCACCAAAAGGATAAATTTTGTGGAAAATATTATCCCCTTGATTTTTAGGCTCTCCAAGCACCAAAACTTTACTTGCCTATGGATTTGAACCGATCCCTATTTTCCTAGCTTGACCTTGAAAGGGTCGAATTAGGAGAGAGAAAATATGGATAAAAATAGAGTATAATCACCAACCAATTGACCAGACCCTTGTCCCTTGGGAGAATGGAGTCAAGGATAAAAATATATTAGCCAAAATTTTCCTAAGGAGGTCTAAATTTGACTCCCTAGTAACAAGATTTTAAGAATTTACTTATGCAATGGAAAAATGGTTTTCATGGGAGAGCTTCAAAGACTTCACCACTAAGACAAATAATTACATGTTATGTATGAGTGAAACATGAAATATTCATCTAGATATTAATTCAATAGATATTCAATAAAATAGGGCACAATTTAGGCTGACCTAGAATCAATAATTTCATACATTAAAAATTAAGAAATATTTTTTCAACAATTAAGTGCACTTATAAGATAACATGCAATATTTCCATCCATTATACAAAATAATAGATCCAAATGATATCCAATATTGACTCCAAATATCAAAATGCATTCAAGATCTCCAACACATCCACAAGAGAATGAGTATGAAATCCTCTAATGAGGCCAAAAATCCAAAGGTGTGATGATGAGAAGTTACAAAGAGAAACTCCTCTACTTATATGAGGATATCGAATCCTAATTTATCCTACTAGCCCCCTAAAACAATAAAATAATGGGAAAGAAATATCCTAGGTCACAACTCGGCCTCGTAGCTAATGTGAAACATAATAAAATCTCCAAAAAGAGGGTCGAAATGTTGACGCCATTCTCCCATAGGCCCTTATAGGGATTGCGTTGAGCTAATATGGTGCCATGACAAGTGTAGAGGCCTCCTAAAATTGAGGCCTAAGGGTTTTCCCCTAGATCTCTCTAAAAATCAAAATTTAGCCCCCAAATATGGGTTTGGGGTTGTTACACAGTAATTTTTCACCATGCTCACTTCTCATCTATGATCCTGAAGTGCTCCATGAAAAACCTTATGCGATGTTTCCGCCATGGAAAAATATGTAAATACATCCCCTCAAGACTTAAATGAAACTGACTTGTAATATTACTTAAGGAACTTGGTCAAAACCCTAGTTTTCAAGGTCAACATGTTTCCTAGTTTCATACCCATGCTGATAACAGGTTGACAACTATGGCTTAGCACTTTCAGTGCCCTTATTTATTGGAAAACCACATTTATCCCTTTCTTTCATTGTTTCCCCAAATGGAGGAGAAGCTTCAACCTCTATAAGTTCCAAGGCGGTGAGTTAGTTTTTAAATAGTGGTGATAGAGTCGAGCTCTCTGATTTTAGGGCTTTGATCTCATCCATGGGGGTTTATCCCTTATAAATTGGACCTTCCTCCTCCTTTGATGGGCTCCCAACCTCTTCTCCCTTCCTATAAATTGGTCCCCATCCTTCCTCTACTGGTTGGTCATGGTTGGGCTGGTATGAACTCTTGTTCCCTTTAAATTCTTGCACTGTAATAACGCCTAAGTTTTTCAGGAGAAGGAATTCTTTAGAGCTTCGGTGAAGGACTTGGATTTTCACCAAAGGGAGGCCTCCAACATCAAGGCATGTGTTGTAATCTCTCTCTTTTATATTCATTAATAAAAAAATTTATGTTTTATTTCTATGTATTTCTAATCATTTGAGAAAATATGCAGGTACTCCTTTATCCGCTAGATAGCTAATATTTAATGATTATTATGTACTGGATTAAGTTTCATGTTTCCTCTTGATCATCCGCAGGTATTCCTATGCCACCAGTAGCAAGGAGCGAGCCTAAAAGGATCATGGATCAAGGCCATCATCAACGAATTCAAAAATAGCATCAGGAAAAGGTACCTCTATCTCCTTTCTTGTAGTATTTTCAATATTATATAAGAAATATTTGCATTAGAAAGTATCTCAAGTTGCTAGAACCACTCTAGGGCTAGAGAGATTGCCTCCATCCACAGAGGGGATTTATCTTCACAATATAATTGGAGACTCCGTTGGGGAGCTCTAACCTCTTAGCCTTCCTTTCCCAGGCTAATATCTGATCAGTTTTGACCTATCATTGAAATATAAGTTTGCTTAGGTCTTTGTTAGTTTGCATAGGGTTTGACAATCATTTCATTGTATCAAGTCTGGTTTTGGTGTGAAACTCTTTTTTGTTTTTCCTTGCTTTTAGTGCCCAGCACATTTTCTATTTTCACAATAGCACTGCCAGGGTTTTTCTATATAACACAGTCACGCTTATTTTTCTTTCAGTACCCTTCTTCTCATCACAGAATATTTGATCTCATACCTAGGAAATTTTTGGTTTTCCCCTTGTTTTTCCAATGTGTCCTGGCCCCTAAAGAATGTTTGTCGAATCTCAATGACCTCCTGCCTATGTGTTTGACTTATTTATCTTGTTTGAACGATTGTTTTCGCTTCTTTGACTTTCTTGTGAAATTGGAAGATTTTCTAGGTTATCTAGGTCAATTACCTTTGTTGGACGGATAAATCGTTATTGCGGACAAGACAGATCTCCCTAGTATCCTATGATAACGAGCAACAAAAAGACAGATGTAAACTACTTTCTCTAGATTATATTTGATCTAGAATTGTCTATAATGAATGATTTAGGACTTACCTGTAGTCCAGCTCTGATCGTAGTCTTCTTTCATTTCGCTTTGAATACGTTTCCTTTTGAGATCTGCAATAAAAAACATGAAAGAATCAGAAGCACCTGCATAATATAGATTAATTCGTAAACCATAAACCTATCTTGATGATAAAGGAATTCGAGAAATAATCCATTTAAATAAACAACTCATTGAGAAAACAGGATCCATTTGTATTATCTTTGATGAAAGAAGGAGCTTTACAACAATGTTTGCCTTGATGTTGTACAGGTCCTTCTGGGGTCTGGAACAAGCGTTTCCTCTACTTTGACAAGCCTTTGCACTCTCTCGACTAACATACACATGAGTGTGTAAACATTCTGATATGGTAATCAGTTAAGAGATTCTGAGTTTTTCCAGCAATTCTCCTCAAGAAATCTCAAAGCCTAACTCCCCTTGAGGCTGAAATATGGCCTCAATTTATAGCAAAAGAGAAGAGGTTGCAGCTCCAAATAAGAGGGGATAGAATCCTCTTTCAAGGGATTAAGTTCCACATACCAAGGGGTAGGCTCCTTTAATGGAGGGATGAATGTACATGAAAGGAGCGAACTTTCTATTGAATAATTGCTTCCAGAAGCTTCCAAATTCAACCAGCTAGGCTTCCAAATTTTACTTCCGCCTTCACTCTACCTTTTACAGGAGTACACGCTTTTAATGAAGAAAAAGTGTGGTCGGTTCCGCATCTTCTAGAGAAAACATATGTGGTACCGCAAGTAATACTAAGAGAAAGTGCGGTACAAGTATTTTTATGACTTTTATAAGCTTTTCTTTCAATTTCAAGGCTTGGTTTTAGGAACTTGATGTTTTTAGACTTCTAGGGGAGTATTGTATGAGTAATGATGAACCCATACAGATAGTAAAACGTCATGGTGACATTTTTAGTGTAACAGATTTCCCCCTAAAGCGCGAATTCTGAGAGTATTCAAAGAGTGATGTGCTTTATCATTTCGAGGATTAGCTTGTGGACACCCCAGTCAGAATCCTATAAAAACATTCAATGCAAAACACACACACACACACACACACACACACAGATATATATATATATATATATATATATATATATATATATATATATATATATATATATATATATATATATATATATATATATATATATATATATATATCATTGCTTTGGTAGGAATTCCCATACTCAAATCAAACACTAACTAAAACTTGTTTTGATGTAGAAATGATTTTACTATCACTTAAATAATGTCGACACAGTATGGATGCAACCATCTGTTTTATGAATAGTCCACTGCATAATGAATAATAAAACTCCTCGCAGCCTGGATGGTGGAAACTAGATCCAGGGTCTTGATTTCTGCTACCCGAACTAGTACGATTTTGTCCATGCGATTGATTGTGTCGAATTCGAACATGGTAGAAACCACTTGATTACCAGTCAATGATGTGAAATATTAACAAGTGTGAGAGAAACAACCAATAATGACAATGGCTCTCAAAGTACCCAGTACAATCCATGGAATGTGAATAAATGATCTGAAGTCAAACATTTCACGGAATCCTCCGATCGAAGGTCAATGATGCAACCTGTCATCGAAGGCGAGAAACCTGTCATTAAGGCATGCAGATTCCAAGGTACTGAAGGATCCTAGATCAACTTCCTAGATGATGAGTTGTCATTGATAGAAAGTGATCCGTCTTAAGAAAGCCTATGACACGAAACCATTAGATCAAGTTTTGTAGAAATATTTTGCAAGGACTGACTTAGGGATGGTCAACGCGAATGGAGACATATGTTTGCAAATTAATGGTTTATTTGGACTGTCCTCTTGAACACATAACAACACTGCATATGGTTTGGTGACAATTGACCTAAAGCTAATACCCAGAAACCGGCTAAAGACTTTCAATATGGTTTGATTAACTGATAGGCAAAGGATTTTCCCAACCGAGGTAGAAGTGTGACAAAAAGTGTCATGTTCAAGAGTGGTAAACTATTTTTTAAACAAAGTGTGACAAACAGATTCCTTTTCTCTCTTTTTCCCTCACCATTTCTGCCGAGTACCTCTTTATTTTTGACAAGCTTGAGGAGGATAACATTTTCTTGTTATATAAGCTCATCCTTCGGATGAGTCCAACTTAGTTTAAAATCAAACCCTATGAAGGAGTGGTCCGTTCTCGTTTGTAATCGACAGGTCCTTTACTGTTAAATTTTAACGAGTCTAGTATAGGAGAAACTCGGTGTTTTTAAATTTTAGGGAGTCAGAAGAAAAACTTAAGGAAACTTCGTGGGTGTAATTTTTCATAAATTTAGTCTCTCAGGCCCGAAAAAGGATAAAACAATATAGGAGAGAACTCTATTGACCATGATTAGTCAACGTATACCTTTTTCGTAAATAGTCCATTTCAGTCCGAAAAAGGGATAAAATTATACTGAAGGGACGACTATTCATTTCCTTTAACGAGTTCAAATAGTCAAGTACTCGGCAATCTTTTCATCTTTAGAGAGTCTGAAAAGGGTTTAAAAGTGAACTCCAAGGTTTCGCTTTTTTGTAATTTTTTAAGAGTCCGAAAAAGTGATAAAAGTATACTCAGTAGTTTCGCTTTTTCTGTAAGTTTTAACGAGTTCAAAAAAGTGATAAAAATGTACTCATTCGCTTTTTCATAATTTTTACCGAGTTCGAAAAAGTGATAAAAAGTATACTCCTTTGTCAAAATGACCATTTCACCCAAAAAAATCTTGTATTCTGCACAAAAACTCAAAAATTAAACATACCTTTTTATGATTAATAAAAATAATTTGGAAAACCACTTTTCAAAGTGAAAAAAATATATATATATTTTATTTTTTCAAAAAATCTTATAAAAAGCAGTTTTTGTAAATCATTCTTACCATTTGACTTTAGAGTGAAAATTGAGAGCTATTGGTAAAAAATGTTCCAGAGAATATTGCGGAAGATTCACCTGTCAGAATCAAAAATCGTCAATTCCAGGTAATCCACATCATCCTTACCTTCATTTTTTTCTGTTTACTTTCTCATTTTAGGGCTTAAACTGATTTTTAGGGAGGAAAATATGTTCAAAAAATCGCTCACGAGGGTCCGCAAGTAAATACATGGAACTTGCGGACCCCAAATTTTGCAAAGGAAAAATTGTCATGGTCCTGCACCTTACGCATAAGATACGTGCGGATCCACGCACTTTTTTTATGCATAAAGTGCGGAGGCGCAGTAAGAAAAAATTAAATGAATAAATCTCCCAAATTAAACCAAATTTTCTCACTCAAGTTGTTTCTAACCTTTCAATTTGTCTATTGCAGGATATGTGCAATGCTTGAGTGGAGAGAACGAGAGCATGAGGAGGTTGATGATGCGGCCATGTTACATCCGCCCACATTACGAGTTTTAAGAGAATGTGGTTTATACAAATTTTGGGCCCATTCAAGGTATGAGGGCTCAGGTAGATTTTCTTACCTGGCTAGTCAACAAATGGGATGTACAGGAACAATGCTTCATCATTGGAGGTCACCGGCTCGAAATTTAGCTGGAAGTTATATACTTCCTGACTGGTTTATTAAAGAGGGGCGAGCCACTCTCTTTTTTTGGGGCTAGGGCAGGTGGCCAGTCTGTCGCTAGCCTTCAGGAAGAATTTTTCAATGAAGAAGCAGACCCTAAAGATAAACGCATTAACATAAAAACCATTATTCGTCCTGAGCTAAAAGTGGTTGCGTTTACGGTAACTAGGTTGTGTGGGAGCGCAGCTCCACATGTTGCTACAAGATCCCAAAAGCAGACTTCCGTTGACTGCTTTAGAGGCACCATTTTCAACTGGTGTGAGGCAGTGTTGGCCAATGTCAAAGGACTGACTAGAGAAAAAAACACGAAGTTGAAAAACTTCGGATATGGAGCGATCTTGGTCACATTTTCTCTAGAGAGGATTCCCTCACTGGCCCCACAGCTGATTGCAGTTGATCATGGTAGAGTCAAAGAGCCTTGAATGGTTCGATGGGTTACATTGATGGCCCGTCATAGTGAAGGCGGTGAGGTTGTTCATTTCACCACAGCTTACTTTCATTGATTGGATAACCAAGTCTTCACGATAGAAGATTTCCCTTATGCTGGGATAGATTTCCACAGCGACCGAGAGATGTCTCTTCCTCTCGGGACACAGTGGGATGATTCAGGTAAAAATCATTTTGACATGTTCTAAATTCTAATTTTTATTTTGTTTTTTGAATCTTCCAAAACTGATGACAAAAATTTCAAATGCAGATGTGGGTCCACATCGACCAGCCACTCTCCATCCTTTTGACAAGAAACCAACTGCATCACCACCACCACCACAAGATCAGACAGCAGAGATCCTTATTGATCTGGAGAACCATCTGGAGTGGTTGACCTTAGATATTCCAGAGACTACCATAGATGACATTCCGCTCAGCTAAAGTGTTTAAATTTCTCGAAATATGTTGATATTTAATATAATCAAATTCTCATTCCAAGAGACGAACTTTCAAAAATAATCTTAACCACACTGGGTTTTTAATTGCATATACTCTATTCAAATGTAATACAACAAGTTCAGAATCTAACCTAACGATCAAACTTCGAATTCCCAAATGAAATGGATTTAGACAATAACTCAATAACTGCGCTATACTCTACAATATTGTTTGTCGTTTGACCGGGGCTTACCCCATGCATAGACACTAACTCATCGGTGGGTGAATAAATAACCCAAGCTATGGAAGAAATGTTCTATGTACTACGACAAGCACCATCAGTAAAACCAATGTATGTTTGAAGGGACGTTGACATCTGCAAAATCAAGTGTGATCCAGATAAGCAGGGATAATAGTAAAAGCACACTTAAACTAGGCACGCTCTCTAATCTACAACACACCAGTTTAATGAAAATAAATAATATACAAGGAAGATCTCCACACAAGAATCAAGCATAATATCTCTTCAGATAAAGCCCATTTCTGGGTTTACCTAAAGAGACCCCATCAAATTCAATCAGTTCATAGGCCCCTTTTGCAAGTTGTCGCTTGACAATATAAGGACCATGCCACATGGGTTCAAATTTCCCAGCCCCTAGCTTTTCGTTAGCTTGATCATAAACCAATACTAGGTCTCCTTCTGAAAAAATGCGAGGTGTAACACTTCTATCATACTGAGCTTTCATTCATTTCGCATGAGTTTCGGTAGCTAATGCAGCGGTGCGTTGATTCTCATCTAATTGAGCTAAGTACAAAAATATTTTCTCCTCTTCAGAATTGGCTGGTAATAACTCTATGGCTAGTTGAAGTGATAGTATCTCGCATTCAATCAGTAATACCACTTCTAAACCATAAACCAGTTGAAAAGGGGTAAAACTTGTCGATGTTTTTGTTGAGGTTCGATATTCCCAAAGTGCTGAAAAAAGCATGGTATGCCAATTCGATTTGTGAATTCCAATGATTCATTTGATCATGGTGACTAAAAATTTATTGATAGCTTCAACCAGATCATTAGCCTGCAAATAATAAGGTGTAGAACTATCATGGAGTAGGCCAAGTTGGTTAGTTAGTTCGGTCATCATGATGTTTCGAAAATGACTCCCATGGTCATTAATTATCACTTGGGGTACACCGAAACGAGCAATCACATGATTGAACATGAAAGTAGTTGCATTTTTTCCATCTACCG
This sequence comes from Pinus albicaulis, assembly GCA_034641835.2. Lineage (NCBI taxonomy): Eukaryota > Viridiplantae > Streptophyta > Pinopsida > Pinales > Pinaceae > Pinus > Pinus albicaulis. Next base: position 707,187,208 of record CM076582.1, read on the forward strand.
CAAATGTAGGCATCACCTCGGCCCATTTGGTAAAATAATCTACTACAAGAATAATATACCCACGCTCCCTGGCCGAGTGAGGGTTACATGTAATGAATTCAATGCCTCATTTTTCAAAAGGGTCGACAACAATTATAGGGTGAAGAGGAGCGGGTGGTGCACGCATCTTTCGATCAAAGATTTGACAGTTGTGGCATTTTCAGATAGCAAAAATATAATCTTTAAATAAGGATGGCCAAAAATATCCAGTGCACAATATCTTTTGGGTTGTGGCATACCCAGACATATGACCGCCACATGCTCCGGAGTGACAGTCATTTAAAACCTTTTCAGCTTCGTCAAGAGTTAGAAAACGTCGAAAAATGGAGTCCGCACCATGACGGTATATTGTGTCACCAACAATATGATATTGCTGAGACTGGAAACGGATTTTTCGTCGTTGTGACCGTGAAAGTTCGGGCCAAAAATTTTGGGTTTGGAGATAAATGATGATATCTCCATACCAAGGATCAATGGTAATGATAAGAAACAAAGATTCATCCATGATCAGATGTTCTGCCACAGTTTTTGTGTAAGTATTTTAGAATTCACACATAAGTTCAGCGAATACCAATGATTTCTTTGATTTGGATTTTTCAAATTCCAAATCAAACTCCTGTAGGATAACAATCCATTTGGAGTATTTTCCCCCTAGCAGTTGTTTGGTCAAAATATACATCATAGGGTTACAATCAGAAATCATTTTTATTTTGCGTAACAGTATGTAATGAAGAAATCGTTGGACAGCTTGAACTGTTGCCAAGGCCAATTTCTCCACATGTGAGTACTTGATTTCGGTCGGATGCAGAATTCGACTGAGATAATAAATCACATGTTCGTTGTGGAATTCATCTTCCTGAACTAAGACCATGCCAATCATAGAATTGGAGGCTGCGAGGTATAAAAATTAATCCTGGTTGTAATTGGGAGGATGCAATAACGGTGCATGGGTCAACGTGTGTTTAAGAGCATCAAAAGATTGATCAATGATCTCGTCCCAAAAGAAAGGAATATTCAATTTTAACAACCTGGTAAAACTTTTGGTTAACTCAACATATTTAGGAATGAATCGACGTAAAAATTTTGCTTTCCCTTGCAAACTTTTGAGTTGGCGAAGAGTAGAAGGAGGAGGTAATTTGATGATAGCCTCAACCTTCGATGGGTCAACACGAATGCCTTCCTTTGAGACAACAAATCCCAACAATCGTCCAGATTCAACACAAAAGACACATTTTTTAGGATTCAGATGAATCCTATAATGCCTACATCTCATAAAGATAGCTCGTAGATGAGTAATATGATCTGCTCTGTGTGATGAATGAGCAGGTAAATCATCGAGATAGGGTTGCATAATGTGTTTAATGTCATGAAATGCATAAGACATCTCCCTCTAAAAATTTGTGCCATTGTTCTTAAGTCCAAAAGGTAATTTGCAGTAAGAAAAACTGCCCCATGGAAAAATGAAATTTTTTCTGGGTTGATCAGCAGGGAGTATGTTGATTTGATTGTAGCCCAAAAATCCATCCATAAACGAAAAAATTTCACTGCCGGCACAATCGTCAATAATTTGATCGATATAAGGGGTTGGATAATTGTCTTTTGGATAAGATCGATTTATATCCCTATAATCGATACATACTCGTATTTTCCCTTGTTTTTTATTGACAGGAATAATATTAGATACCCAATCCGTTAAAGGAATTGAATAAATAAAACCTGCACGAAGTAATTTCTTAACTTCTGCTTTAATAGCGGTAGCATTTCGCGGATGTATCTGACTAATATCTGTCGGACAGGTTTAGCATCTGGTTATGTTTTAATTTCATGAACAACAATTGATGGATCGATTCCTGACATTTCTTCATATGACCAGGAAAAAATGTCACGGAATTCCTAAAATAGGACTTTGTATGCTTGGATTTCATCTGGCATACAAGAAGCACCTATATGAATGTTTTCAACATTTCCTAGTTTCACTGAAATGTCAATATGAACTGTCGTAGAAATGTTTGCTAAGTTCAATTCAAAGTCAGAATTCATGACAGGATTCTGAGGTTCGTTGACATAATCAGCGATAAAAATGGAGGAAAAATCAGTTTCAAAATGATCGAGATCAGGTAAAAACGAAGATCGATGATGTAGATCTTCCCATGCTAATTCTTCTATAGAAAAAAATTCACGAATATGCTCATCAGTATTGAACACTTGTTGAACAGGATTCGGAATTGATGGCAAAGTTGAGTTTGATATTGAAAATGATTCCTCATTGATCGCATTCACTAGATCAAATTTAGTTGAAGGAGTATCATAAAATGACTGTACTGCCTAATATGCTAACTCAAAAGGACTCAAAGGCATCGCACCATCGAAAGAATCTAGTTCTGAGTTTGAAGGTACTATCCAAGGATCATCAAAGGAAGTAGTACTTGATGTAATCATATTGATATTAGCAATAGGAGATGGTACGTTGGGAGTAGGCAGGGAGAAAGTTCCCAGTAAAGCAGAATCTTTAAGTAAACCGACTCCAACATCTTTATAAGGGATAGTCGATTTTCCAACATGTTGGACGCTATTAGTAGTGGTTGGGTCGGATGAATAATATGAGAGATGATATATTTTAACAATCTTTCCTTGATGAGGAAACATGATGAGACGAAAGACCGATGATACGACAGTAGCCATAACATAAGACCAACTGCGACCCAGGAGAAGGTTGTAATCCAGAGGGGCATCACCCCTTCCACTTCTAGATTAATAGTTTTTCCTTCAACCTCTATCGGTAGATCCTATAAAATACCATACGGATGGAATCTTCTTCCATCGAAAGCTTTGAGAATAGTAGGCGATCGGTTAAGTGTCAAAGAACCAAGTGATTTCCAACATTTTAACGACATGATACACGTAGAAGCCCCTTCATCAACAACAGTACGAAAGCAACGTTTGTTTTTTACTATTATTGGAATATGAAATTCCATTTGATGGGGTAGGTGGGGTGTAAAATTCTCTAAATCGAAGATCATGCAGTTCGAATCCTGAAGGTCTACAGCTCCTATGGCTGAAAATAGTAAATTTCTTTGGGCTAGACATGATTGCAGCACTTCCAAATCCAACATTTCTGAAGGGGAAATCGCCAAGTCTTCAAAAATATTTTAGTTCTGAGCAGCTCTCGCATGTGGATTGAAAGCTAATTTACGGAGTACACCTTTAGCAGGCGGTTTGATTACTAAGTCAGGATTCGGTTTATCGATCTGTAACGGATCAAAAACTGAGGGAGATGTAGTTGATGCTAAATTAGAACTTTATGCTTCTTTACCACCAACAAAATTTTTACTACCATAATATTGTAATTGTTGAGATTCAACAAGATGATGAGCTTAGTGAAAAGAGTTGCCTTTACTAAGTGGGCCCGCGGGCTATTTTTGGTGCAAGTCTATTTTTAGACTATGTCTATTTTTAGACATGATGATCATATTTCAGAAGCTACAGGATGCTATTTTTGGATGGTTGATCAAGTTGGAAAAATAGATGAAATTCTATTTTTAGAATATTGAGCGAATTCTATTTATAGATCGTTGATCTAAAAATAGATGCATGTCGATTATTATTATCTCTTAATAATAATCAGACACTAAACAACAACTTCTTCTCTTGGAGCACTTCAGTTCAGTGCACATATGTGGCACATAAGTGGACTGAGGGAATTATGCAATTCCCAAGGGTTTACTGGAGCTAATGCATGGAGGAATCAGTTAGAACTCAAGTGGCAGAGTTATGACACAGTTGGAAGAAGTAGTTATGGATTTGTATTTATTTTAACTCAATTAGACTCAGTTGAGCTAGTTGTATTTAGTCTAACTGATTGATACACTAGTGAGAGTGGAGTGAATTAATTATTTAATTAATTCACAAATAATAACTCATTAATCAACTAAAAAATACAGCAGTTAACTACAGTGCATGGCAGTTTCAGTGGAGACCCAGTGGAGAGATAGGTGAAAGGGCAAGATAGACTATCTATTATGACTATAGTGATGCATTGATTGCATCACACATACATTGGAGTTTCCAATGAGGATTGCACCGTCGAAGGCAAGGGTAATTTGAATTCATTCAGAGCTATTCTTCGGCGGGGATTGCAGGTGGAGGTAGGCTAGCGGGGAGCCAAAGATCGGTGCATGGATTTGCAAGATTGGTCCTTATTAGTGTGTAAACGATTGTATTGTGCTAAGAGCTTGATAATATTTGTATGAGATTGTCATATGATTCCATGTTACATAATATATAGTTGGGGTTTTCAGCTTCAGGCTTTCCTGGTTAAAAATTGTGTTATGTACGATTGATTATTTTTGTTTACGCTTCACATGTGTGTGTAATTAATTTTTCCGCAAAAGATTAACAAGTGGAATTGATTCAGTATTTTGCATAAAGTTAAATGGTGTGAGATCAAGTGAATCAAGGACATATGCATGCTTAGTGAATATAATTTCTACATGGTATCAAAGCATTTTTTATTGAAGATTGCAATTATGAAGTGAGTTTGTGTTGGTGGACAATTCGAATTTGCTACAGAAGATTCTTGGAGCAGAAGTTGAGTTTACATTGAAATGTATTTCAATGGGTTGTGATTGGAGTATGCCCTTGACGGGAGCTTGAATTACATAGCCTAGAAGGATAGAGCAGAGGCAGTGCTGAAGGATAATGGGCTGAAGGAGTTCATCGATAGCGATGTTCCTAAGTCAGGATATAGCGATGCTGCATTACTTGATGCATGGAAAAATAAGACGGTAAAGACGAGAAGGATTCTGTTGGCAGGTGTGAAGGACCATATTATGTCCAGATTTCACGGGAAATACACTCCATTCTTAATGTGGAAGGCTTTGACGGACTTTTTCCAAAGAAATTCCAAAGAAGAAGTGACGAGAGGAAGTTGGTGCTTAAAGACAAGCTCGAAAAATAAAAATGGAGAAAGGCGACGGTATTCAAAAATACCTCACGAAGTGTGTCCACTGGGGATGAAGCTGAAATTGTGGGGGTTACTATTGATGAAGAAGACTTGATGAGCTTTGACTCTCCTTGGGCTTAGAAGATTTGGCCGCAGCTACGAAGACTGCGTCAATGGATGGGAGAAACTGTCGGGATGGGAGTGACTTTGGTCGGATCTTGTGCAAGAGGAGATAAGGTGGGGTACCAGGGATGGATCTTCATCGAAGAATGAAGATGAAGAGAATTGCGATTTGGCTGCAAAATCAAGGAAAGGGAAGGGGGAAGAAAAATCCTTCAAAATCCAGTGCTAAAGGTAAGAAGCAGGATTTGTCCAAAGTGAAGTGTTTTCACTGTCACGAGCATGGGCATTTTTCCACTAACTGTCCACAGAAGAAGAAGAATAAGCAGGTTGCTTGATCTGCAGCTAGAGAGGCCTTAGCCTCGCAATTTGAGCTGGATTTTTCCTTGATCGCATGCTTGGTTTCAAGCTGCATGGTATTGGTGTGGTATCTTGACATTGGTGCGTCTTTCCATATGACGGGAGACAAAGAGTTATTTAGTGACTTGGAGGAGAACGAACTCCAGATGCATATGGATATGGGCGATGATGGTTGGTACAGTGCGACTGGCATTGGGACTATTACCTTTGAGAGGGAGTCTGGTAATCCATTCTTGTTGAAGAATTTTATGCATGTTCCAAGTCTGAAGAAGAACCACAGAAGAACTTGGTCTCAGTCGCAATGCTGGAAGACAGAGGTTATGATGTTGTTTTCAGTGAGGGAAAAGCCTTCCTTCGACATAAAAAAATGGGTCAAACCAAGAAGATAGGGGTTCAAATTAAGAATCTCTAAAATATGGAGGTAGATGGTTACAATATAATGGTAGGCAAAGCAGAAGGAGTGGTGAGCCGGGATGAGGGAAAATTATGGCACAAGAGATTAGGCCATCTTCACCATGGCGCTTTGAAGATTTTGTAGTAAATTTCTACTAGACTTCGCAAGGTTACTCTTGCACGGTCAAATCGATGAGATAACCTTGCTATGGGTAAGTTTTTGAAGACCACCTTTCATGAGAAGGAGAAGCGAGTGCTTCGGTGATCCTAGAGAGAATTCACACGAACGTGTGTGGACCATTCTCGGTTGCCTCAACAGCAAAACATAGGTATTATGTGATATTTTTTTATGACTATTCTCATAGATGTTGGATATTCTTCATGCAGAAGAAGAGTGAAACGTTCTCAAATTTTTGTGAGTTCAAGGCATTACTAGGGGAGGATTCGAGGCTCAGTGAACCGGTTCCTTCTCTCGATAATGGTGGTGAATACATCTCGGGTGAATTCAAAGACACACAATAGCAAAGCACATTCGAGAGAACTCACGAGCCTCATAACCCATAGCGAGAATGGGGTCACGGAGAGAAAAAGAACGAGAACAATCGTGGGAGTTGCACGACGTCTTTGCATGGCCGGGGCTACGATGCACTTGTGGGTGGGAGCATACCTTGTGGTTTATGTACCAAAAGCTTGGTGTCCTCATGAGAGTACTTCGCATGAGTACATACGAAGAAGATTTTCTTGGTAAGAAGCTGATATTTCTCATTTGAAGATTTTTGGCTCACACATTTCATGTGACGAAAAGGACGCTGGGAAGAAGGGCTGGAAGGCCATTTGCAGAAGTTGGGATATTTGTGGGGTACACATAAACACTCCATAACTATCGTGTGTATTTTCCAAACATTCGAATGACTATTGTGCGACGAGATATAAAATTCAATGAGGTGAAAGCCATGAAGTTGTCGCTTGAGAGGGAGCTACACTTGCATGCAAAAGAGGAACTTCTTGTTCCCAAAGATGAGCCTTTGGATGTGGATCAGCCACAGGAAGAGATTCATGGAGTGGAGGAGTCCACTCATGCAGAACCAAACATCAGACAAGGCAGAAAGCATACCACAGAAGCTTAGAGACTGAAGCTTGATGTGGCATAGAATGTAGGAGTTCCTACATCACAGTGCAGACAGAGACAGTCACCTAACCGATATACTGGATAGATGGCTCTTATGAGAAATTGTATCGTGACAGAGCCATATTCTTTCGAAGAAGTAGTGCAGGAGCCCAGATTGGTAGATTCCATGGTGGAGGAGTATGAGTCCATTGTTAGAAACAGTGCTTGGGAGATTGTTCCAAGGCCGGTGGGAAACCAGTTGTAGGATCAATATGGATATACAAGGTAAAGCAAGCTACTGATGGGAATTTTGAGAAGTATAAGGCAAGATTTGTTGCACGGGGCTTCTCACAAATTGAGGGGATTGACTATGAAGAAACCTTTGCACCTGTCACATGGTATTCTTCCATACGGACCATCCTTTCTCTCAGTGTAGATGGGTTGGCACATTCATCAGATGGATGTGAAGACTGCATTCCTTAATGGGATCATTGAGGAAGAGGTGTACATTGAGCATCCTGAAGGATTTGAGATCTTCAGCAGCAAGTCGCATGTGTGTAGGCTCAAAAGAGCGATGTATGGGCTAAAACAAGCACCCCGTGCTTGGTACACTCAAATTGACAGCTATTTCACTGGACTTGGCTTCACCAAGAGTGAGGCGGATGCAAACCTGTACCAGATTGTGGTTGAGGGTAAGATTTTAATCATTGTACTTTATGTTGATGATTTAATACTAACAGGTGATGAGCAGTTGATACACTCATGCAAGGCAGATCTTGTAAAGGAGTTTGAGATGAAGGATTTGGGCCTCCTTCATTATTTCCTTGGATTGGAAATATGGCAGCGGGAAGGTGAACTGTTTGTGTCTCAAGGCAAGTATGCCTGGGAGATACTGGAGAAGTTTCACATGCAAGGCTGCAAGCCTATCAACACTCCTCTTCCAGGAAATTGGAAGAAAGAGGATGCTACATCGGCAGAGGTAGTGGATGCCACTGTTTATCGACAGTTGGTGGGTTCGCTCATGTATTTAGTCAATACAAGACCGAACATATGCTATGCGGTGAACCAGCTTTCACAAGCGATGGTTAAGCCTACCAAGCTCTTTTGGAAGGCAGGAAAACATGTCCTGAGATATCTCAGGGGCACATTTGAGTATGGTTTATGGTACAAACAAACGGATGAGGTGAAGTTGCATGGCTTCACGAATGTAGATTGGGCAGGAAGCCCAATAGATAGAAAGAGCACATCAGGAGGGATTTTCAATATCGTATCTACGGCAGTTTATTGGTACAACAAGAAACAAATATCCGTGGCACTCAGTTCAGCGGAAGCGGAATACATGGCAGCAAATCAAGCTGCATGTGAGGCTATTTGGATGAGGAAGATCCTGGTTGGTTTTTTCGGTTCACATTTAGATCCCACAGTGATACATTGTGATAATCAGAGTTGCATTAAACTCTTGGTTAACTGCTATGTGTTTCATGATAGATCTAAACACATTGATATCTCACATCATCATATCAGAGATTGTGTGCAATGGAAGATCATGTTGCTTCAGTACATTCCTATGGAGGATGAGGATGCAGATATTCTAACGAAGGCACTCACCAGGAGCAAATTCGAATACCATAGAGGCAGGATCGGGTGAAGGATAATCCCTATCTTGTTGAGAGGGAGTGTTGAGATTCAACAAGATGATGAGCTTAGTGAAAAGAGTCGCCTTCACTAAGTGGGCCCGCAGGCTATTTTTGGCGCAAGTCTATTTTTAGACATGATGATCATATTTTAGAAGTTGCAGGATGCTATTTGTGGATGGTTGATCAAGTTGGAAAAATAGATGAAATTATATTTTTAGAATATTTGGCGAAGTCTATTTATAGATCGTCAATCTAAAAATAGATGCATGTCGATTATTATTAGCTCTTAATAATAATCAGACTCTAAACAACAACTTATTCTCTTGGAGCACTTCAGTTCAGTGCACAGATGTGGCACATCAGCTGACAGAAGGAATTACACAATTCCTAAGGGTTTACTGGAGCTAATGCATGGAGGACTCAGTTAGAACTCAAGTGGCAGAGTTATGACACAGTTGGAAGAAGTAGTTATGGAGTTGTATTTAGTTTAACTCAATTAGACTCAGTTGAGCTAGTTGTATTTAGTCTAACTGATTGATACACTAGTGAGAGTGGAGTGAATTAATTAGTTAATTAATTCAAAAATAATAACTCATTAATCAACTGAAAAATACAGCAGTTAACTACAGTGCATGGCAGTTTCAGTGGAGACCCAGTGGAGAGATAGGTGAAAGGGCAAGATAGACTATCTGTTGTGACTATAATGATGCATTGATTGCATCACACACACATTGGAGTTTCCAATGAGGATTGCACAATCAAGGCAAGGGTAATTTGAATTCATTTAGAGCTATTCTTTAGCAGGGATTGCGCAATGGAGGCAAGCTAGCAGGAGGAAAAGATCGGTGCATGGATTTGCAATATTGGTCCTTATTAGTGTATGACGATTGTATTGTACTAAGAGATTGATAAGCTTTGTATGAGATTTTCATATGATTTCCATGTTACATAATATATAGTTGGGGTTTTCAGCTTCAGGCTTTCCCGGTTAAAAACTGTGCTATGTGCAATTAATTATTTTTGTTTATGCTTCACATGTGTGTGCAATTAATTTTTCTGCAAAATATTAACAAGTGGAATAGATTCAGTATCTTGCATAAAGTTAAATAGTGTGAGATCAAGTGGATCTAGGACATATGCATGCTTAGTGCATATAATTTCTACAACGATCGTGTCGCAACCATTAAGATATCCTCTATCGTATTCGAGGAAGATCCAATCATGTTACTATCTTGAGCAGGAAAGGGATCCTTCAAGACAGCAGGTATGGGAAAATCCTTAACAAATTTCGATACCTCGGATTTATGTGGGCACTCTTTAGTAAAATGATCCCCATCACAGATGAGACAAGGATAACAAGGTTTTCGTTTTTCATTAGTTGGTTCAGTTTTATCGTTTTTATATTTTGAAGATGATTTTTTGTTTTTATTATTACCTTTCTTCTTACCACCAATTTTAGGTTTGGTTGTAGATGATTCTACAACATGAATATCAGTAGAAGTTTCAGTGGAAGAATCTCCTTTAGGTGAATCAGGTAAATTTATAATAGGAGAAGTCGCCTTGGAAGATTTCTTCTTACTCTTGCAAGTGCTAATAGAACTAATTACACCATCAGCGGCATGAGAGCCTGAAGGAGTTGTAGTTAACTAACCAGGTCTTGGTAAATCGAGGATTTTGTCATACAGAGTACCTGACTATGTATATACAAGGTCAAGGTACTGAGCTTGAGCAATGATTCGCTCTTTTGTAACAACCCCTCCTTTGGCCACATCTTCAGTCATTTTGGGAAATAACGATTTGATAAACCATTTAGACAAAATTTGATCCAGAATAAAGACTTTCACTAAAAATCTCCTACGTCTCCAGTTATTAATGTGATTAGATATGTACGTAGACGTAGATTGTTTTAATGAGATCAATAATTCTGTACCATTTTCGTATCTGACAGGTAACTGAAAATGGGTTAAGAAAGCAGTAGCTAGTGCATTAAAATTATTAAATGAGCCTCTTGGTAACTCAATGTACCATTTGGCAGCTAAACCAATGAGAGTTCTCTGAAAAATACGTAATCGAATCGAATCATCAATTAGTGAACTGGATGCACACCAGAGGTGATAAGTCATAACATGATTAGATGGATCTTCTCCTGACTTGCCTTCAAACTTTGGAATATCACTAGGAAACTTATTAGGCATCGACGGCCAATACAAAAGATAAAATATGGGTTCATTCATAAGGTGTGATAGATCAGGTAAATCTAGAGTTGCTATGAATGGTAACCGACGGCTAGGGTCTTGATAACCTTGTGTGATCAAACCAGTTCCAAGAGGAGGATATCCAGGATATCCTAGAATTGGATATGCATTGGGAATTGTGAGACCAGTATTGACTGAACCAAACTAGGGTTGTTGAGGTACTTGATATGTATACCCAGGATACGGCTGATACTGATATGTTGGATTCTGTGTAGTATGTCCAAATTGATACTGCCTGTGGTACGGTTGATAAGTAAATTGTGGTTGACTAGTGAGAATCGTACTTGTACCAGATTGTCCTGTAGGCATCTGGACCGTAGTTTGAATTGTAGGTCCTAACTATGGCACAGATACTTGAGGAATTTGCACTGATACAGGGGTAGTAGAAACAAGAGCTACAGATACTCCAGAAATAGGTGTGGTAGGTTGAACAGAAGTTGCAGCAGTAGCAGAAGTTTGAGGCGGAGTTCTAGGTGTACTAGGCCCAAGCTGCTGAACAGAACCATGTGTAGAGACTTGAATGGGAGGTTGGACAGGTTTTTGGGTTGGACCAGAACCTATGGACTGTCCAGGTTGATTAGGTAACTGCACATTAGGTTGCAAAGTATGTTGAATTTGAGATGGATCCCACACCATATTAATTCCAGGATATTGACCCATAGAAGGTTGTGCATATGAAGGACCATAACCAGGTTGAATGTAAGTTTGATAATTAACTGGAAAATTTCCAGCTCCTTGTAATAATGGTTGACCTGAAGGAGGTTGAAAACTTTGAGCTGGGTACTGACCCTGAGGTTGATATTGGCTCTGAGGCATGTATGGAATCTGGGGTTGATATTGACCCTGAGGTATGTACTTTCCTTAGGGTTGATATTGACCTTGAGGTATGTACTGTCCTTGGGGTTGAGATTGTCCTTGAGGTATGTATTGTCCTTGGGGTTGATATTGGCCTTGAGGTATGTATTGTCCTTGAGGTTTCTCCCCAGGGAGGAAATATTTTCCAACATTTTGACCTCCAGGTGGTAAAAAATTACCTTGAGGTTTCCCTCCGGGCGGTAATTGACTACCTTGAGGTTTCCCCCTAGGAAAGGATTCTTTCTTGAAATCGTTCTTGCAGACAAGAAATATCTCCCTAGTATCACAAGGATATCTAGAAACAAATAGTACAAATGTAAAATACTTTCTCTAGATTCTATATGATTTAGAATTTTCTATGATGAAGAAAGGACCTACCTGTGATCCAATGCTAGTTGAATTCTTCTTTCCCATTGCTCCAAGAAGTCACCTCTTAAGATCTGCAAAAAAAGACATAGAAGAGAATCAAAAGCACCTGCAACATCTACTAATTCAGAAATCACAAATCTATCTTAATGATCAAGGAATTAAATAAATAAGCTATTTAAGTAAACCCATAAACAACTTATTGAGAAAACAGGATCCAATTGTATTATCTTTAAATAAAAGAAGGATTCTTACAACAGCGTTCGCCTTGATATCGTACAGGTCCTTCCGGGTGTCCAGAACAAGCGTTTTCCATAGGTCTGACAAGCCCTTCCACGCTTCGAACCAGGCTAACTACAAGTATGTAATCGTTCTCGCAGCTAGCAAAAAATTATGCTTCTTCAGCAATTCCCTTCTCTATCGTAGCTACCAAGTACAAGGGAAGTATTAAGTGTATACAAAATGGATAGAGAAGTTTTACATATATCAGCATGTACCCTTGAGACTGAACCAAAGCTTCAATTTATAGGAGAAGGAAAGTGGTTACTGCTCCAAAATGGAAGGGATAGAGTCCCCTTATCAAGGGATTAAGTTCCAAAATCCAAGGAATAGGCTCCTTTTATGAAGGGATGAATGTTCATGAATGGAAGGAGTGAAACTTCGACTAGATAATGCCTTCTAGAAGCTTCCAGCTAGGAGAATATTCGACCATCTAGGTTTCTAGAATTTAATTTTTCCCTCATTTTACCTTTATAGGGGTCCGCAGTTTTAATACACAAAACGTGTGGTAGGTACCGCAGCTTTTCTTTACAAAAGGTGAGGTACTGCAGGTAATGGCTAGGAAAAGTGTGGAACTAGGGTTTTTATGATTTTTATGAGCTTTCCTCCAAATCCAAGACTTGGTTTAGGAACTTTAGGGTTTTAGAACTCTAAGGGAGCATTATATAGGTATTGATGAACCCATATAGATAGTAAAATGTCATGGTGACAAAATAATGTGTAACAGATTCCCCCCTAAAGCACGAAGTCTGAGTTAATTAGAAGAGTGAACTACTTTATCATTCCGAGGATTGGCTTGTGGACACACCGGTTGAGACCTATAAAAGAATTCAATGCACACACACACACACAAACACACACACATATATATTATCGCTGAGGTAGGCAATCCCATACTCAGATAAAAACTAGCTAAAATGTTCTGATATAGAAATGATTCTAATATTACATCAATAGTAGACACAGAATGGACACAACCATATATCATGAATAGTCTACTACATAATGAATAATAAAACTCCTCGCAGCTTGGATGGTGGGAACTAGATCCAAGGTCTTGATTTCTACTACCTGAACTAGTACAATTCTATCCATGCGATTGATTGTGTCGAAGTCGAACATGGTAGAAACCACTTGATTACCAGTCAATGATGTGAAATGTTAACAAGTGTGAGAGAAACCACCAATAATGAAAATGGCTCTCAAAGTACTCAGTACAATCCATGAAGTTTGAATAAATGATTTGAAGTCGAACACTTCACGAAATCATTTGATCGAAGGTCAATGATGCAACCTATCGTCAAAGGCAAGAAACCTTCCATTAGGGCATGTAGATTCCAAGGTACTGATAAGATTCTAGATCAACTTCCTAGATGATGAGTTGTTGTCGATAGAAAGTGACCCATCATAGGAAAGTCCACGACATGAAACCATTAGATCAAGTTTTGTAGAAATATTTTGCAAGGACTAACTCAGGGATGGTCAACGCAAATGGAGACAAATGTTTGCAATGAATGGTTTATTTGAATTGTCCTCTTGAACACATAATGACACTACAGATGGTTTGGTAACAATTGACCTAAGCTAATGCCCAGAAACCAACTGAAGACTTTCAATATGGTTTGATTAACAGATAGGCAAATGATTTTTCCAACCCTGGTGGAAGTGTGACAAAAAGTGTCATGTTAAATAGTGGTATACTGCTTTTAAACAAAGTATGACAATTGGATCCATTTTTTCTCTTTTCCCCCACCATTTCTGGCAAGTACCTCTTTATTTTTGACAAGCTTGAGGAGGATAACATTTGCTTGTTATATAAGCTCATCCTTCGGATGAGTCCAACTTAGTTTAAAAATTGAACCCTAAGAAGGAGTGGTTCATTCATGTTTGTAATTTACAGGTCCTTTATTGTTTAAATTTTAACGAGTCCAGTATAGGAGAAACTCAGTGTTTTTCAATTTTAGGGAGTCAGAAGAAAAACTTAAGGAAACTCTGTGGGTGTACTTTTACGTACATTTAGTCTCTCAAGCTTGAAAAAGGATAAAATAATATAGGATAGAACTCTATTGACCATGATTAGTCAACGTATACCTTTTTCGTAAATAGTCCATTTCAGTCCGGAAAAGGGGTAAACTTATACTAAAGGGACAACTATTCATTTTCTTTAACAAGTTCGAATAGTCAAGTACTCGGAAACCTTTTCATAATTAAAGAGTCTCAAAAGGGCTTAAAAGAGAACTCAATATTTCACTTTTTCATAAGTTTTAACGAGTTCGAAAAAGGGATAAAATGTACTCATAATTTTCACTTTTTCATAATTTTTAACGAGTTCAAAAAAGTGGTAAAAAGTGTACTCATATAGTTGACTTTCAATTTAATTTACGAGCAGGAAAAGATGGAAAGAACTCGACATTTTCATGTGTTTTACAAGAATGAAAGATAGCAAAATAATCTCGGGATTTTCATGAGTTTAACAAGTCTTGAAAATAATAACCGAAATGGACTCAAGATAGGTTTCATTTTTACACAAGCTTGAAACAAAGAAAATTTGCTTGAGATAGGTTTCATTTTTACACAAGCTTGAAACGTAGGAAAACTATGCTTGAAAAAGGGTTTGTTTCATTTTTACACAAGCTTGAAACAAAGGAAAAATCTTGCTTGAGATAAGTTTGAATGCCCCCTAAGCATAACTTGCTAGAGCACATGCCCCCCAAGCTTTATTGCATTCAACTAAGTAGACTACTAGTTACTAATAGCTAGATGGAATGAAGGTTCATTTAAGAGATCGGATGAAAAACTTGACTTGAATAGGAGAGGATTTGTTTCATTTTTTAACGAGCTTGACACAGGAAAAGAACTATGCTCATGGAACCTTGTTTCATTTTTTAACAAGCTTAACACAAGAAAAGGAACTATGCTCATGGACTTGTTTCATTTTTTAACGAGGTTGACACAGTAAAATGAACTATCCTCACAGGGACCTGTTTCATTTTTTAATGAGGTTGACACGGTAAAATGAACCATCCTCATAATGACCTGTTTCATTTTTTAACGAGGTTGACACAGTAAAATAACTGTCCTCATTAATCACTGATTCATTTTTTAACGAGGTTGAAACAGTAACAGGAAATACCCTCTAGGATCTCTATTTCATTTGTTAACAAGGTTGACACAGTAAAAGAATTGTCCTCATCTAAACATGTTTCATTTTTTAATGAAGTTGACACAAGAAAGAACTCTCCTCATGGGTCTGTTTCATTTTTTAATGAGGTTGACACAGTAAAAGAACTTTCCTCTTGACCCACTGATTCATTTTTTAACGAAGTTGACACAATAAAAGGAAATTTCCTCTTGACCCACTGATTCATTTTTTAACAAGGTTGATACAGTAAAAGGAACTTTCCTCTTGACACATTGATTCATTTTTTAATGAGGTTGACACATTTAAAGAACCATCCTCATGACCCACTGATTCATTTTTTAACGAGGTTGACACAGTAAAAGGAACTTTCCTCTTGGGAACTTGTTTCATTTTTTAACGAGGTTGACACAGTAACATGAACTTTCCTCTGACCAACTGATTCATTTTTTAACGAGGTTGACACAGTAAAAGGAAATATCCTCATGACCCATTGATTCATTTTTTAACGAGGTTGACACAGTAAAAGGAACTTTCCTCTTGGTGACCTTTTCATGGCTTCCAACTGGTAGAAAGACATGTCAAGGGACACTCCTCGATCATGGCTTCCAAAAGGTCTTCATGAGATGGAAGAACAATTCTCTAAAAGGAACGCATGTCAAGGGAGTCAAAAGGGATAGGAACATCGCGTTCAAATAATCCCATAGAGTTTTCCATGTCAATTACAGAATCTAAGTCAAAAGAAGATGAGCAAAGAGTGAGAGGCTTGCTTGCATCGGTAACTGAAAACATGGGACTGGTTGCCACATAATTAACCCGTGGCAAGGTAGGTACCACTTTCGTATAAGGAACATTTAGGGGTGTCAGATTATTGGTAGTCGAATCAAGATTAGTGAATGAAAGTTGGTCAACAGTCACAATGTTTGCATTGTGAGGGAAAGACATCACGCAAAAGAGTGTCGATACGACAAATTTCATTGCATAGACATAGTCTCGCCCAAGGAGTAAATTGAAATCCAAGGGGCCTCGGACTACCATAATATCAATACAGACAGTTTTACCTTCCAAAGTAATAGAAAACTTAGGAAGGATCCCTAAAGTTTCACTAATGGTTCTGTTAAAAGCTGACAGGTTCTGTGTAACAGGCACAAGCTGAGGGGAACCCAAAGCTTTCCAAGCAGTTGAGGATAAAATAATAATAGAAGCAGCTTCATCTACATGTGTGCGGCATACATTCGTACCACAAGCCTTCACAATGATTTGGAAAGGGATGGAGGAAGGAAGACGAGGTTTTGTCAGTCTATTCCAATCAAAGGAAAAGACATCGGTACTTGGAGGGGGTTCTGTAGGAACAGATGAAATGCCCCCTGGCATAGAAGAATCTGATGTAACAAGAAGAACCTAAGCAGTATGAATTTCACTCTCTACAGGGAGAGCGGGATCAACCGAATGTGAAATTGATTTGACCACTTGATCAACTAATGGATCATCAACCTGAGTGATATGCATTTCACTCTCCAATGGAAGAGTGGGATGGATTGTACTTGGAATTAGATCAATCACTTCGTTAGTTGAAGGTAGGTTGGGAGAAAGTTGACGGTAACCATTGGAAGTTTTTTCTATGGAACGGGAAGGTTTTCCAACAATTTTGAGGCTTCATCCATATGAGGGAAAATGTGAGTTTGATGACTCCCTTTTCATAAGCTACAAGGAAACCTAACTTTACTCTTTTTCCCAGGAACCTGACAATCACTGGTTGATGGATCAACAGTAAGTTTATGATATTTTTCTGACCATACTTCCAAGACCTTTGAAATACTAGGATAATTAATAAGGAACTGTTCACCCTTACAAAGTTTGCAAGGGTATTTGGGTTTACGATGCATGTTGGATGTTTCCTCAACATTACTAACACTTACAGCCATGGTTGGTTGGTTGACTTCTTTCTTATCTTGCTTCTTCTTCTTCTTATTCACCTGGTTACTAGCGTCAAGGCTTTTACCAAGCGAAGAGGAAGAAAGGGAAGAAGACATATTAGGCGAAGAAGGTAAAGGGTCAACATGAGGTTTCTGATGTTGAGATGGTGAACTCTATTGAGGTGAAGCATTCGGTTGAGGTGGAATAATTGGAGTATTCAGGGCCAACGAAGTTGAAAATAACCATATCGGTAAACCTATTGTAAATCCAGGTAATGACAATGTAGCCATTTAAAGAGGACCAACATTTCCAAAGAAAGGAAAATTACTAGGAGTCTCAGTAAGAGGGGTTCCTTGGTTGGTAAATTCCGGAACAGTTTCCATTATATTCAACTTCAGTGAATTTTATTAACAATTTAAAACTAAAATTAACGATTCGTAATTCACACCTAACAATTAAAATTCACAATTCACACCTATGGTCTCTAAAAGTAAAAACAAACAAATTAACACGCGCTATCAAATCTAGGAGTCAAACCACACACAAAAAGTAGATTCCTGCACTAAAAACACTAGTTGGTGATGAAATCCAACATCGTAGAATTTTAATGCAGAAATGGCGGCTGGAACAGTTACCCTGACAACCTACTTAATGAAATAGACCGGTGCAAGTTTCTCCACTTAAACCATCTCAAGTGAAGAGAACCCTCCGGAGAGTCCAAGTGAGGTAGCCGACGTCTGCTCCAGGTACAGTGGGATCTTCCCTCCATCGTCACCTTAGGAAAGAATCCTAAATTTAATGGCCACTAAGGTCACTAACAGGAACAAATATACCTGGGGAAACAGTCTACGATCCGATACACATGCAAAGACAGAGTAACAAAGCTCAATACCCTTGAAGGCTCCTTGACATAATCCAAGGTTTACCGACAAGTGACCCCAGGCTAATGGTTAATCTGAGGTTTACCATTGTTATTACGTGTATAGCTTCTATCGTTCCCAATGAGGAAGGATTGATTACCTCACTGGTTTGGATATGATCTCGCGCTTGACTCCTTTAGGAGGAGCTTCCCAGAGCATACATGCCACTATTGGAATTTTCCTAACGCAAGATCGACTACTTCTTTGTTTTACTTTCTTGGAGATTTAACTAAAACATATTCCAAGACACTAGCCTGAGCTATGTTGGTGGAAAGAGCCCTAAAAATGTAAAAATTACTAGATGATTTTTATTAAGTGTTGTGTTATTTAGGCTGTTATTACTCAAAGGGTAAACGGATGTGAAACCAATGGTGTTATGAACCGACCCAAAACTGAATTCAATCGAATATGATAATGTAATATTTTCAATTCGATGAATCCTAACTAAAGTAAGGAGAGAGTTTCCATTCGCTTCCAACAATGCAAAAATTGATATATAAGAGAAAATATAACAAATTCTCTAATGCACTAATTTCATCAAGAAAACTAATTCTTATCAATTCAAAACAATTTTTTTATTTTTATGTTTTAAAACAAGCATAAAAACATGTAAATTCAAATCAAAGAAAACGAACTAAATCTACGATTGATTTTTCTAGAATGTAAACTATGCAGTTGTAATCTATGCACAATTCACTTGAAAAGTATGCAAATGAAATCTATGCACATTTTTCATTCATATTTTGAAAATGAGAATTCTAATTATGCAAATGTAATCTATGCAAGAGATTCGCAAACACAAGATGATTCTAATGTAATCTAAGAACCAATCAAGTATAAGTAAAGAAAATTGGGTGAGAGTTCCAAAGATCAAAAAATAAAAACACTCAAAGGTGATTAACACTCAGACACAATTTGCAAAAAACAAAAGCAAAAAGATGAAAAATTGTTAAGAGACTGAGACAAACCTTGAAGTAATGACCAAAGGAAATCAAATTAATAATTTCTACAAAAAAGAAACTCAAAACACTCAATTAACTTAACGGAGACTGATGAGATTGTAAAATTGCTGAAAAGAAATTCACACAAGGCTTTTGACAGTCAAGACAAGTCTAGGAAAATACAAAGAATCATGTAAGTTGGTTCCAGAAAAGAGAATTTTTAGTTTTTCAAAAATTTTCCTTAAGTCCGCAGGTTTTAATACAAAAAGGCGCGGTACCACACTGTTTGTATATAAAAACTGCGGAGGTTACCGCACTGTTTTGAAAGAAAAAGTGCGAAGGCCAGAAAACATATAGAAAAAATAAAAATTATGATCTTCTTTTCAGGGATTCTAAGAGATAATTTACCCAACCCAGTGTATACTAATCAAAACCAGAAAAACTCTTTCAAAATTCAAACTCAAAGATAAAAAGAAAAGTAAGTTCAAGAAAGAATCCCCGCCTGGAGGGAAACCTCAAGGTAGTCAATTACCGCCCGGAAGGCAACCTCAAGGTAATTTTTTACCACCTGGAGGTCAAATTGTTGGACAATATTTCCTGCCTAGGGAGCAACCTCAAGGACAGTACATACCTCAAGGTCAATATCAACCCCAAGGATAGTACATACCTCAAGGTCAATCTCAACCCCAAGGACAGTGCATACCTCAAGGTCAATATCAACCCCAAGGACAGTACATACCTCAGGGTCAATATCAACCCTAGATTCCATACATGCCTCAGAGCCAATATCAACCTCAGGGTCAGTACCCAACTCAAATTTTTCAACCTCCTTCAGGTCAACCATTCTTACAAGGAGCTGGAAATTTGCCAGTTAATTATCAAACTTACATTCAACCCGGTTACAGTCCTTCATATGCACAACCTTCTATGGGTCAATATCCCGGAATTAATATGGTGTGGGATCCATCTCAAATTCAACAGACTTTGCAACCCAATGTGCAGTTACCTAATCAACCTAGACAGTCCATAGGTTCTGGTCCAACCCAGCAACCTGTCCAGCCTACCATTCAAGTCTTTGCACCTGGTTTTGTTCAGCAGCCTGGGCCTAGTACACCTAGAACTCTGCCTCAAACTTCTGCTGCTGCTGCAACTTCTGTTCAACCTACCACACCTATTTCTAGAGTATCTGTAGATCCTATTTTTACTACCCCTGTATCAGTGCAAATTCCTCAGGTATCTGTGCCACAGTCAGGACCTACAATTCAGACTACGGTCCAGATGCGAACATAACAGGATAAATATTTCTTGTGGACAAGACAAATCTCCCTAGTATCCTACGATAAATAGCAACAAACAGAAAGATGTAAACTACTTTCTCTAGATTATATTTGATCTAGAATTATCTATAATTAAGGATTTAGGACTTACCTGTAGTCCAGCGCTGATCGTAGTCTTCTTTCGTATCGCTTTGAATATGTTTCCTTTCAGGATCTGCAATCAAAAACATGGAAGAATAAGAAGCACCTACATAATATAGATTAATTCGTAAACCATAAACCTATCTTGATGATCAAGGAATTCAAGAAATAATCCATTTAAATAAACAACTCTTTGAGAAAACAGGATCCATTTGTATTATCTTTGATGAAAGAAGGAGCCTTACTACTGTGTTCGCTTTGATGTCGTATAGGTCCTTCTAGGGTCCGAAACAAGCGTTTCCTCTACTTTGACAAGCCTTTGCACTCTCTCGACTAACATACACATGAGTGTGTAATCATTCTCATATGGTAATTAGTTAAGAGAGTCTGAGTTTTTCCAACAATTCTCCTCAAGAAATCTCAAAGCCTAACTCCCCTTGAGGCTGAACTATGGCCTCAATTTATAGCAAAAGAGAAGAGGTTGCAGCTCCAATAAGAGGGGATAGAATCCTCTTTCAAGGGATTAAGTTCCACATACCAAGGGGTAGGATCCTTTAATGGAGGGATGAATGTAAATGAAAGGAGCGAACTTTCCACCGAATAATTGCTTCCAGAAGCTTCCAGATTCAACCAGCCAGGCTTCCAAATTTTACTTCCGCCTTCACTTTACCTTTTACAGGAGTTCGCACTTTGAATGAAGAAAAAGTGTGGTCGGTTCCGCATGTTCTAGAGAAAACAGATGCGGCACTGCAAGTAATACTAAGAGAAAGTGCGGTACAAGTAATTTTATGACTTTTATAAGCTTTTCTCTCAATTTCAAGGCTTGGTTTTAGGAACTTGATGTTTTTAGACTTCTAAGGGAGTATTGTATGAGTAATGATGAACCCATACAGATAGTAAAACATCATGGTGACATTTTTAGTGTAACAACCTTCTAATGGTCACTTGCGCTTGTTGTCAAGGAATTGACAGTCTCTGATTTAGAATCCTTTTTCAACCATTTCAAACACATTTTGCTACATTTCTTCTAACTTGGTTTGAAGTTGTTTTTCACATGCACTGGTCATCACTACATTCTAATTTCACCTTGAATTTAGCATCAAACATAAGATCACAAATTGTTTGATATACAAGTTTATAAGAGTGTGTCTTTTTCCAAATTCAAAAGAAAACTAAAAGTGATTTCCGTTTTAGTTCTTCGATTTGGTTTGTCTTTATCGTTTTGAAAAAAAGTGAAAGTATTTCATTCATGTATTTTTTAAGCGATTTTGATTTCCGTTCAATTGAAAGAAAAGTAAAAAGTGTTTTTTTTGCATTTCTTCATTTGTTTCGTTCAGTTTACTTTTGATTGCGTTTCTAAGTAAAAAGTAAAAAAAAGTTTTCATTCTTTGCATCTTAGTGGAAAAGAGAAATGTTTACATTTTTTTTTCAATAAGTTTCATTTTAGGTAAAGTGAATTCGATTTGAAAATTTTCATTTCATAGGTTTGAATTAGTTTGGGGGGCATCATTGTTTGTCGCAAGGATTGCACTTTTGTTTGCGTCTCTATAGTTTAGGCTTCATTGAAAAACAATGTTACCGATGAAATAGGTAACCGCAATGTTACCTACTTTTTTTTGGTAACATAAAAAGTACCCGATTTTGAAAAGTGGTGATGCAAAATCACCATTTTTTTTTTGTGTACATTTTTGACACACTAATATTTTTATTTATGAAGTATGAATATTTGTTTTAAAATGTTAGTGACTTTCATGCTAATTTTGAAATGTATTGATACAGCATCAAATTTTTTTTTTTTTAGAGCGATGATTTTCATGCTAATTTTGAAACGTATTGATGTTGCATCAACCTTTTTTTTTAGAGTGGTGATTTTCATGTTGGTAATAAAACACAAAACTTAGATATATATATATATATATATATATATATATATATATATATATATATATATATATATATAAACAATAAAAAAAATATATAAAAAAAAAATAAAAAAACCAATAAAAATGTAAAAAAAAAAAATAGCTCGTAAAAATAAAAAATTTAAACGAAAATAAATTTAAAAATACAAAAATATTTGAAAATTATATCAAAGAAAATGACAAAATTTGAAAAAAAAAACACAATTTAAAGAAAAAAAAACAAAAATTGACCAAAAAAAATTAAAAAAAAAACATCAAAAACATTTTTTTCTAACTTATTAAAATGCATATAATAAAAAAATATATATATATATATATATATTTAAAAAATAATAATAATAATAATTAAAATTACAAAATTAAAATTTAGATTAAAAATAAAATAAAATTTAAAAAAAAAAAAAATAAAAAAAATAAAAAAAAAAAAATTAAATTTAAATTAAAAAATAATAATAATAATAAATACAAATTTTAAAATTAACAAAAAAAAAACAAATTTATAAAAATATTAAAAAAAAAAAATGAAAAAAAGAAAGAAAGAATTAAAATTGAAAAAAAAAAATTAAAATAAAATAAAAAAATTATCATTAAAAAACAAAAAAAATGAAAAAAACTATGTGCAAATAATTGAAAAACAAATATACATAAATTTAGTGTTTTTTTTTTTTTAATGAAACAATTTATAGATTTTAAAAATGAAAAACTAAATAAATGAAAAATTAAAAAAAAAACAATTAGCTTAAATTAAAATTTAATAAATTTAATAAAAATTTAATAAATTTAATAAAAATTATTAACAAAAAAAAACAAAATTTAATAAAAATTATTAAAAAAAATAAATAAATAAAATTAAAATTAAAAAAAATAAAAACAAAATTGAAAAAAAAACAAAACAAATTTTATTTTAAATAAAAAAAATTAATCTTAAAAAAAAAAAAAAAAAAATTAAAAATGAAATGGGTGGTGGTGGTGGGGGCGGCGCGTCAAGCCGCCCCCATGGCGCCGCCCCCCGCCGGCTCGGCGCCCCCCGGCGGGCTCACGCGCACACAACCCACCCCGCCGGCGAGACCCCCTCCGCCCACTCGGGCCGCCCGTGCGCCGCCGCCGTCTCACGAACAAAGCGAATCAGGCGCACGCAGCTCCCCCGCCCTGCTGGCCGGGAGCCGCCGGCAGCGCTGGCGGGCGGCCCACCGCCTGCCGCCCCCACCACCACCACCCATTTCGTTTTTTCTTTTTTCTTTTTTCTTTTTTTCAAAAAAAAATTAAATTTTTTTTTTTAATTAAATTTTTTTATTTAAAATAAAAATTGTTTTGTTTTTTTTTTTTTTTTTTGCTTTTATTTTATTCTTATTATTATTTTTTGTTTTTATTTTTTATTTTTTATATTTTAATATTTATTATTAAATTTTGCTTCTTCTTTTTTTATTTAGTTGAATTTTTTTTTTTTTCAGAATTTTTCTTTATTATTAAGTTTTACCTTTAGTTTTTTAATATAATTTTATAAAATTTAATAAATTTTGTATTTTTTTTAAATTTATTTGGATTTAATATTTTTTTTCAATGTTTTACTTTTTTATTAATTTTTTTTTGTTAATTACATAAAAATTTTATATTTTTTTATTTCAATTAAAATTGTGTATTTAAAATTAGATTTTTTTTTCATTAAAGTTGATTCTTTTAAATTTATTTTTTTTTTAATTTATTTTTTTTTTTTTTCAATTTTCCATTTTTAATTGATTTTTAAAGTTTTTCTTTTAACAATGTTTTTTTTTTTTTCTTTTATATTTAAAATTTATTTTTTCTTTCAAAATTTATTTGTTTATTCATTTATTTATTAAAATTTAATATTTTTGTTTTTAAATTTAATTTGTTATTTTAATATTAATTTTTTTTTTTAATTTAATAAAATCTGATATATATACATATTTTAATTTAAGTTCATATATATATTTTATTTTTTATAATTTAAATTTAAATTATTTTTTATAGTTTATTTGTTTTTTTAATATATATTGTTTTAAATTTAATATTTTCATTGTAATCTAAGCTTCTGTGATCCATATAAATTAGTAGAAATTCCCAGAATATCGATGCAAGAACAAGGTCGACGTGTTTCGAACCAACCTACAGGGTTCCCAAACGCGTCGACCTCTTCTTTTGGCATGTGATTATTACCGAAAGAATTTCTACTAATTTTCATTGTATTTCCTTATTTTATTTTTATTTTTAATTAATTTTTTCATTTTTTTACTTTTAATTTTGAATAATGTTTTTTTTTTTTTAATTTTTATTATGCAACTTTGAATTTATTAAAATTTAATATATTTCCTTAAATTTAATTTTTTGTTTTATTTTTTTATTTTTTAAATTTAATAAGCATTTTCTTTTTCTTTTTTAAATTTAATTTCTATATTTTATTTTTTATAATTTCCTTCCTTTTATAATTTTTTTTTTTTTAATTTAATATTTTTATTTTGTTTTTATTTTTATTTTTTAATTTCTATATTTTTTAAATTTTAATCTTTCCTTCTTTCTTTTTTTATTTTTTTAATTTCCTTAAATTTTAGGTTGGTTTTTAATGTTTGAATTAAAATTTTTATTTTGTTTTTATTTTTATTTTTTTTATCTTCATTTATTTTTAAATTTTAAGCTTTTAAATGTTTTTATTTTTTTAATTTATTTTTTTTTAATTTTTAAATTTATTAAAATTTAATATATTTCCTTAAAAAAAAAAATTGTTTTATTTTTTTTTTTTAATTTAATAAGCATTTTCTTTTTCTTTTTTAAATTTAATTTCTATATTTTATTTTTTATAATTTCCTTCCTTTTTTAATTTTTAATTTTTTAATTTAATATTTTTATTTTGTTTTTATTTTTATTTTTTAATTTCTATATTTTTTAAATTTTAATCTTTCTTTCTTTCTTTTTTTCTTTTTTTAATTTCCTTAAATTTTAGGTTTGTTTTTTAATGTTTGAATTAAAAAATTTATTTTTTTTTATTTTTTTTATCTTCATTTATTTTTAAATTTTAAGCTTTTAAATGTTTTTATTTTTTTTTCTTAAAATTTAGGTTTTTTTTTTTAATGTTTGAATTTTTAAAATTCAAAAATGTTATTTCTATTTTTAAAAATGCCAAAAGTATGACACAATTTTTTTTTTTGTTATTCCAGCATCAACTTGTTTTGTTTTGAGGGTGTTTTTTCAATCCTTTTTTCAAGAAACAATTTTGTTTTTACCATAATTTTATAAAATGTTGAAATTTGACCTTTAAAAAAAACGAAGTGCGTTCTGGAATACACACTTTTTGTTTTTGGGGTGTTTTTTCATGTTTTTTGAGTCTTTTTGGGCTAGAGTTCTCGTTTTGAGGTCAGGTTACCTATTTGATCGGTAACAGTGTTGAAATGGAAAGATTTTTTTTTTTAATTTAGCATGCATTGTAGGATTTAGTTGACATTGATTTTGAGTCAAAAACTGAAACTTAACTCAAGATCAACTTTAAAATTTACCTAATTTACCTTAAGGAGCATTTGGAACTAACGATAAAATTTAGAGGTCTAGGCTAGAGACGTGTTACGGCGTAACGTAGGAGCTGTCACTAACGGTTTGTGTTACAATCTGGGGGTGATATCACGTCCCACGTATGGAATTATATTGATGTATGATAAAAATATTTGGGGCGCTCTCATTGAACGGTTACACATTAGACAACACTACTATGGACTGGACTCCCATGTACCATCGTGTATATTTTGGGAGACACTATTAGGTTGCAAGCCTGCCACAGGTAACCGAGTCGGCCTCCTTGTAAACGTGATACAACGAACACAGCATTCGGGGAGGTCGGTTGTAGTACGTTAAGTCCTTCGTAATGTTTTCTATCATTTATCACCAAGGTGTATATTACAAAATTCACGGATACTTGGTAAAAATTTATGAATATTACACCCCTTTTTTATTTATTTTTGTTTAATTCTAAAAAAAATTGCCCATGAAAACATTCTACATGTGAATTTCTCCAGCCTCATCATCACTTGGTAAATTGCGGATTTTAATAATTTCACCTCTTCCTTCCTTGATCTTGTCTTGAAAGGTCATTTTGGTTGAATCATTAGATTCATCTCGTCCCTCCAAAGGATCTCAAGAGCCTCCTCCTGAGGTCCCGTAGTTTCCATTCGGACCCCTTGAAGCTCAAGGTGCCAAACTCAGGATTGTCATAAATGTACAACCCATTTCATCTCGACCATTGCCTAGCGATTCTCCTTGGAAAATATTGGAATATTCTGAGCCAAAAAACCCTAAACCATCTTCATAGTTTATGGTCTTTCATGATAATCCGCTCTTTTATCTGATTGTTGTCTCACCTCAAATGGCTTATATTCCTTTTCATCAATCTAGCATTCCTCTTTATGCTTCTCTAGTAGCATCTCACTCTACTATCTGTCACTTATTTCCCAAAAAAATGGCATCCAATGCTGATGATGTCCCATTTGTGAGTGCTCCTCATAGTAGTCTATAGGAAACCACTGGCACCTACATTCTGGAAGCCACTTCATCTGTGTTCCCCCCTGAAGGCGAAATTTTTGAGCCCCACACCTCAAGATTCAAGAAGTGGAACCAAAATAACCTTTATTCAAGTTTCATCTTCACTTCCACATGGGTATACATCTTTAGGAAGCCTCGTTTCAGGAGCTTCCAGAGCCACATCTCTATTTCCAGATCTCATTTGTTCAACGAGCATCCCCCTGTCTTCTAGCCCATTCATCTCGAATGTGGCTGCAACGTCTCAACCTGTTGTTCGACCTACAATCACTATTGGTCATATGACTATTTTGATAGGATCCTCTACTCCCTTCTCACCATCTACGATTACCGTCGTTCCACCTTTGATTGGAAAATCTACAGTTTCATCTATGACTGGGGGGTAATCTAATCCTCTTTAGGTACCTCCCCTCTCGGGTGGGGGGCCTTTTGAGCTCCTAATTAGCAATTTCCACGTTCATTATTCTCAGGTTCAACATCCACTCCAACAACCAAACGTACCTTATTCGTATGTTCAGCAACCTAATATCCCTCATCAATATGTTCAACATCCGAATGTACAGTATCAATATGTTCCTCAACCAAACACCTCTTAGCAGTATGTCCAACAGCCCCAACTTCCCGCAGGTGTCGTTATGACTAACCCTCAGTTTGGTTCTTACACCCAAATAGGTTTGAATATCCCTCTGGTTCAATCTGGTCCTCACCACAATCAACCTGGTACTCAGTACCAGCCATTTCCTCAAGGTCAGTACCAGCAACCCCATTCTAGGCCTCAGTCTGGTTCTTAATATCAACAGATTCCTCAGTACCATCAGACCCAACCGGGACCTCACGCTGGACCCTATGTTCAGAAAGGACCATAGGTTGGACCTCAACTTGGACCTTATATCTAGCAATGTCCGCAACTCCAAATCCAACAGGGGTCTTATCAATAGCCCCAGTAAGGCCCCTGCGTTCAGCAGCAGTTGCAACAAGGTCCTTACCATAAATGGGGACAGTATACGTATCCAGGTAAAAATACGCCCTATTGGGGGCAGAATCCATATCAACCAGGTTGGAACCCCTAACCCTTTTCTCCTCCTCATCCTCCCCTGCTATTTTTGGATATGTCTGAAATGCCAGATGTGTCAAAGCTTAAAAATTACCCCATCCAACATCAGTTGCAATGGCCGCCAGTTCCAACAAAAATCCTGGGAGATTCTCCTAAATTTGAAGCCATGTCTGGGGAAGACCCCCAAACCCATGTCATGACATAACGCTTATGGTGTTCTTCTATCTCTTGGGTCGAATATTCAATTAGTCTTCATCTTTTCCAGCGCACTCCGACCGGTACTGCGGCCAAATGGTATATTGAACTCCCCCAAGGTATTTTCTTGGATTTTGTCTCCTTGGCTATGGATTTCCTTACTCACTTCCAGTTAATTGTCTGATATTAAACCGACACCCACCTTCTCACCTCATTGCAACAGTCAAATTCTACACACATTTCGGATCACATTCACGAATGGTGGCATCGACATAGCCTCATAAAATTCGGTATCCCCGATCAATTGTTGACTGAATGGTTTACAAAATCATTTGTTCCAAAGACTTCCAAAGATCTTGCCATCGGTGGATGTGTCATGGAATAATAAGTCATTGCCACAGCTCAATACCTATATTTGGTTTATTTCCAATCTAGAACTCTATATGAGATCCTACCTGATGCACTACGGCCTTCAACTGATTCGACATCATCTCAGTCTCATACTACGCCTCAGGTTGATGGCGTTATTGGGGCAGTGGCCCATGCTGATAGTAGTGCACCCAAATATTCCTTGAAGTCTGAGTGCACTATTGTCGTTGTACGCTCCACTCCTTCCAGTAACCATAAGAATCTTGGTAAAACCTCTGAGGTAAATGTTGTCCAATCTACCGCAGCATAAAATCCATGAAATGTAAGAAAAAGGGTAAAGGAAAATCCAAATCCGATAACCCTAAACAAGATTTGAAAAATTCGTCTATTGATGATTCTTTAACACGCAAGCCCAAAATTCCTTGTTTAATATGTGATGATTATAATTAACTAAGGATTTTCCTCGGCGTGGTGAATTTTCCCGTCTTCTGAAGGGCGCATCCATGACTCCGGTTGCCTTGGAAGAGCCTTTCCCTTCTCAATAGACACAAATGGTAGATCTACCCTAATCGTCTAGAAAATCTCAAATTTTCATGGTTGGCATGGAACCTATCTCCATTAATACGGATAGAAAGACCACACCAATCCATGCAAAGCTCCTATGGAACCAGAAGTTACAGATCACACTTCCTCTTCCACACCTCCTAGCTCTGGTTCTCTCCAAATCGAGAGACCTAGTAGTGATTTCATCACCCGAACACCCCCTAAAGGTGTTCTTCGGAAATCGTCCTACAATCTGAATGTGAGATTTGAACAACACTACAATATTGTAGAGGATATAGCTCAAGCACCTTCGGCGATGTCAAATTTGGAAGTCCTTCAGCCATGTTGATCACAACGGAAGGCACTATTTTCTTCTATTGGAGGGATTGATCTGGTAGATTCCAATCTCATTACTTTCAATGTTGAGAACTTTGTTCCTCACCTCCCATCTCAGGTAGCTTTTTTTATTCAAGTTACTGTCATGGGTAAAACCATTCATAGGATTGTTGTTGATGAAGGCACTTTGACCTGCATCATGTCTATCCCTCGTTGGAAATCCATTGGCTCTCCTCTATTGAGCCAGTCCCCGAACACTACAGAAGCTTTCGACGGTAGAGGTTCTCAGCCGTATGGTATTCTCAAATATTTTCCCATCCTATTGGACAACAAGATGGTAAATTTATAAGTTGAGGTGTTAGATTCCAACTTGAATTGTAACCTCCTTCTTGGACGCATTTGGACTCATGTCATGGTTTGTGTGGTCTCCACCCTTTTCTATGTCCTCCGCTTTCCTCATCAAGGAAAAATTGTGGCTGTTGATCAGCCAGCTTTATTTTCCTCTAATTCTTCAACAGGAAACATTCCATATGTTGGGAATACCACTACCCCCTATGAGCACATTGGGTCAGGTCTATTCAAAGACTCATCTCTTATAGGAATTTTTTCACTCCCACCTCAAAATGTCGCCACTATCAGTATGATATCATCTAGTCATGATCCATGGATTGTTCCCAGTCTCGACCAGCATGAAATATTTGGTGACAGTATGCCTTTGAGCCCTATTGAAAAATTTTATCAGAGTATTCTTGTGGCTTCTGAGGCTGCATCCGAAACCAACGATCGATTTGGTTTCTTCTCTAGACACTTATACATAGTCTCCCTAGTTTGGTTCTTGGGACTCCAATGATCCTTTGCATGAGACTTTCCCCACTAATGAAAGTGTAGTGGAGGTAATTATTTCCATGGGATGATGGAAATCATCCTTCCTCGTTTCTCTCGAACCTAGGGGACATATCTGCCTGCATGGAATCCCAAGCTTCATTTTTACTAACTGACCCATTTCATAATCCCATCTTGATTCATGAAGTGTTGTTTGAAGGGAACATGGGAAATATTGCTCCAAAAATTATAAGCGACATCTATATCAAACCAAAGATTGTCGATAATTTTCACATTAGTGGATATTTTTCTCCTAACGAGATCAAGATCTACACCAAGAATTTCCAAGAATTTCGTGATGTCTTCGTGTGGTCATATGAAGAGATGTGTGGCATTGATCCGAGTATTTTCTTACACAAAATCCCTACCTATCTTGACTCAAAACCCGTTCGCTAAAGGCTTTGTCTTGTGCACCCAAGAAATGATGCTTCCATAAAGGGTGAAGTTTCAAAACTTCTCAAAGATGATTTTATTTATCCCATACCGTTGACGGATTGGGTCCCAAATATTGTTCCCGTACTAAGAAACATGGGACCATCCGGGTTTTTTTTTATTACCGTGATATCAATTGAGCATGTCCTAAGGATAATTACTCCACTCCCTTTATTGATCAAATCTTTGATGAGTGCGTCGGGAGTGAGATTTTTTCCTTTAAGGATGGTTTTTATGGCTATAACCAGATCAACATTTCTCTAGTTGATCAGCACAAAACTGCTTTTATCTATCCATGGGGAAACTTTGCCTATAAAATCTCCATTTTGTCTTAAATAATGATAGGGCCACCTTATAGCGAGCTATGTCGTATGATTTTCATGACATCAAGCACATTTTTCAACCATACCTCGATGACCTTCCTGCTCATTCCGCAAAACATTGAGATCACCCAGAACACCTCGGAGCCACCTTTCTTCACTGTTGGCGCTATAATATCAGGTCGAACCCTCATCAATGTGTCTTCTACATCAAATCCAGTTGACTCTTGGGTTTTGTGGTGTCCAAATAAGGCATTCAATTTGATCCTCTTAAAGTAGAGGTAATCATAAATTTTCTTCCTCACTCTCTTTTTCATCAACTGCAAAGCTTGCAGGGGAAATCCAATTTCCTTTGTCGCTTTGTATTGAATTACGTCGAGATTGCAAAAGGTTTTACTCGCCTATTGAAAAATGGAATCCCATTCATGTGGGACAAAATTTCCCAAAGCTCTTTCAATGCTTTGAAATGAGCCCTCATCAATTCTCCTCTATTGCATCCTCCCACTATCATCGCGACTACTTCCTGTATATGGCCGTCGTAGACAACACTATTGGTATGGTGCTAGTTCACGATGATGATGATGGTCAAGAGCATGTATTTTACTACTTGATTCAAAATTTCTTTGATTTTGAGACCTATTATGATCATGTAGAGAAACTCACGTTGGTTGTTGTCCCTGTTGTTTAGTCTTTTCGTCATTACATTCTCCTGTGTAAAACTTTGGTGATTTCTATTTGTAACCCCATGACTTACATTCTCACGCATCAGTTGCTTGGGAAAAAGTACTCAAAATGTATTTACACCCTTCAAGAGTTTGACTTAGCTTTCACTGTCGCTAATTCTAAGAAACCCCTTGTCTTTGCCGAGTTAATCTGCGATCTTCCCACCACGATTGATCCCACTCCTTTTGATGAGTCGATTCCAGATGAATCACTCTTTCTCATTAGTACTCTTGATCCATGGTATGGATACATCATCATTTATCTCCAGACCCAAAATTTTCAGCCAAATATATCTCACTCTGAGCGACAACAGATTCGTTACCAGTCCCAACCCTACCATATCATTGGAGACACTTTATATCGCACTGGTGTTGTCTCTGTCCTTTGTCAATGTTTGCCTCTTGAGGAAACTGAGAAAGTTCTCAATGACTGCCACTCTAGGGCATGTGGTGGTCACGTGTCCGGTTATGATAGCGCCCAAAAAATCCTTCGCGCTGGACATTTTTGGCCATCTATTTTTAAATATTGCATTATTGCAGTCCAAAAATTCCATGAATGCCAAATATACTCTCAGAAGTAGCACGCCCCACCCTCACCCTTGCACCCAGTTATGCTCGTTGAAACATTTTTGAATGGGGCATAGATTTAATGATTTGTAACCCTCGCTCAGTCAGGGGGGCATGGTTATATTACCATTGTCGTTGATTATTTTAGTAAATGGGATAAAGCAATGCCTACATACGATAATGAAGTTCTAACAGCAGTGAAATTCCTGTTTAATCATGCCATAGCTTGGTTCAGTGTACCGAAATCGATTGTCACTAATCACGGCTCTCATTTTCAAAATCATATGATGATAGAGCTCGTTGCTCAGTTGGGGTTACAACACGATAGCTCCACTCCTTATTATTCACAGGCCAATGGCCAGGTTGAATTTGTTAACAAATTCTTGGTAACCATGCCTCAACAAACCATTGGGAAACACAAACTAGATTGGCATATCATGCTCTTCTAAGCTTTGGGGGCTTAAAAAACTTCTGCTAAGACTGCCACTGGATTCACACCATTCCAATTGGTGTATGATCTAAATACCACACTCCCAATCGAGTGTGAAATTCCTTCTCTGAAGATATCCGTCGAACTACTTCCTAGTACTTCACCAGAAGAGGAATATTTTCTTTACCTCAGCGTCTTGATGAGACCCGAAGACTTACTGCTTTAGTCATTGAAGCATAAAAAATACGACTTAAGTCTCAATATGAAAAATCTGTCAACCCTCACATTTTCTCTGAAGGTGCCTTGGTCCTTCTTTACGACCAAGCCCACGATAAATTGGGAGTCAGGAAGCTCGAGAAAATATGGCATGGGCCCTATATAATTCAACGTGTATTGTAAAGAGGTGCCTATGAGCTGGCAGATTATGAGGGAAACCAATTCGTTGAGCCCCGAAATGAGCTCTATCTAAAAAATAATTATGCTTGATCATGAGTGTGATGCTTTGTACATTATGTTATCACTCTATAATCTAGAAAATTGGTAAGACTAAACTATAAAGCACAACATCAAAACCGCTTGAATCCTAGGGTCTAGCCCTCCTAGACTCAGAGAGGGATCTCTCTATTAGATTTAGATTTGTTTAAGTTTACTTATGTTAGGCTAGTTAAATTGATTGTAAGAATTGTTTCTTTGATTATTTTTGTTTGGATAGAAGGGGTATTTCCAAAACAGGTTCCATTGGGCTATGGAGTCAAAATGGGTTGGGTGTACACATCAAAATCCCAGAGCGAATGCAAGGAAAGCTAGTTGTGAATACTTGTCTTTATAGCTGAGTGGAATTGTGGGATGGGGAAAAATGTTTTTAGTACTGACTTAAGAGAAAGTAAGAATTCCTCAAATCATACATCAGAAAAAAACATTGAATTTGTAAAGACAGTTCGAATTAAGGTAATCTAAAACAAAAAATCATAATCTAACCTTCCTGCTTTACAAATAGAATTATAAATGAAACACATGAAGAGATTACAGTGGGAAAAACATTGAACATGAATAAGGAAAAACATCACCAGGACAAACAACACATGAATCTTCCAGAATGATATCTTTATTGATGCTCCAGCTTGAAAAGTACTAATACTTGCAATGAAAAGTGTTTACAAAACCAAGGTCCAACCCTTGTTATAGAATGAAAACTTGTATTTAAATTATTTGCACCGGCTTGCCACTATCGAAAGGGAAATTGGTTCATTTACTATAAGGGTAACTGAAAATGGTTCTGCGCATCTCATGCGTGGGCATATGTGACTGTTTCTAGACAGATATCTTAAGTAGAAGTGGAAGTGTCCCTTCATTGTAATGGCCCTTTGGCAGGTGCTCGATGTTCTTGTTAGGCTGTTATATGATGTCGTGGCGGTCTGTTGTGCGGGTGTTACACATTATTTTTTCACCGTGACATTTTACTGTCTATATGGGTTCATCAATACCTATATAATGCTCCCTTAGAAGTCTACAACCCTAAAGTTCCTAAACCAAGTCTTGGATTTAGAGAAAATCTCATAAAAATCATAAAAACCCTAGTTCCGCACTTTTCCTAGCCATTACCTGTGGTACCTACCGCACGTTTTGTGTATTAAAAATGCGGACCCCTGTAAAAGGTAAAATGGAAGAAAAAGTAAGCTCTAGAAGGCCAGCTGGTTGAATATTATCCCAACTGGAAGCTTCTAGAAGGTGTTATCTGGTCGAAGCTTCACTCCATCCATTCATGAACCTTTATCCCTTCATAAAATGAGCCTATTCCTTGGTATTTGGAACTTAATCCCTTGATAAGAGGACTCTATCCCTTCCATTCTGGATTTGTAACCACTTTCCTTCTCCTATAAATTGAAGCTTTGGTTCAGTCTCAAGAGTACATGCTGAGATATGTAAAACTTCTCTATACATTTTGTATACACTTAGTACCTTCTTTGTACTTGGTAGCTATGATAGAGAAGGGAATTGTTGAAGAAACATACTCTTTTTTGCTAGTTGTTATCCATGCAAGAACGATTACACACTCGTATTTAGGTTGGTTTAAAGAGTGGAAGGGCTTGTCAGACCAAAGGAAAACGCTTGTTCTGGACCCCGGAAGGACCTGTACGACATCAAGGCGAACGTGGTTGTAAGACTCCTTCTTTTGTTTAAAGATAATACAAATGGATCCTATTTTCTCAATAATTTATTTATGTGTTTACTTGAATGAATTATTTCTTAAATTCCTTGATCATTAAGATAGATTTGTGATTTTTGAATTAGTATATGTTGCAGGTGCTTTTGATTCTCTTCCATGTCTTTGTTTGCAGGTCTTAAGAGGTGACTTCTTGGAGCGACAAGAAAGAAGAATTCAACTAGCATTGGATCATAGGTAGGTCCTTTCTTCATCATAGAAAATTCTAAATCATATATAATCTAGAGAAATTAGTTTACATTTGTCCTGTTTGTTTCTAGCTATCCTAGAGGGAAATCCTTCTTGTTAGCAAGAACGATTTATCCGCCTAACAAAATGGCGACTTCGCTAGGAAACTTTCTTGAACTTAGTTTTCTTTTTATCTTTGAGTTTGACTTATGAAAGTATTTTTCTGATTTTTATTAGTCTACACTAGGTTGGGGAATTATTTTAGTAGAATCCCTGAAAAGTACTTTAGAATTTTTTATTTTTATGTTTTTTGTTCTCTGCACTTTTTCTTTGAAAATCGTGCGGTAACCTCCGCAGTTTCTCTGTGTAAACAGTGTGGTACCACACCTTTTTATACTGAAACCTGCAGACCCAACAAAATTTTTGGAAATTTTAAGATTCTCTTTTCTGGAACCAACTTACATGATTCTCTGTATTTTCCCAAACTTTTCTTGATTGTCAAAAGCCTTGTGTGAATTTATTTTCAGTAATTTTACAATCTCATCAGTCTCCGTTAAGTTAATTGGGTGTTTTGAGTTTCTTTTTTGGAGAAATTATTAATTTGATTTCCTTTGGTCATTACTTCGAGGTTTGTCTCAGTCTCTTAACAATATTGCATCTTTTTGCTTTTATTTTTGCAAAACAAATTCCCACTTAATGTGTCTGAATGTTAATCGCCTTTACATGTTTTTATTTTTTGATCTTTGGAACTCTCACCCAATTTTCTTTACTTACACTTGATTGGTTCTTAGATTACATTAGAATCATCTTGTGTTTGAGAATTCTCTTGCATATATCACATTTCATAATTAAAATTCTCATTTTCAGAATATGAATGAAAAATGTGCATAGATTACATTTGCATAGTTTTCATGTAAATTATGCATAGATTACAACTGCATAGTTTACATTTTGGAAAAATAAATCGTAGATTTAGATTAGTTTCTTTGATTTGAATTTATATGCTTTTATGCTTGTTTTAAAAACATAAAAATAAAAAAAATTGGAATTGATTAGCATTAGTTTTTCTTGATGAAATTAGTGCATTAGAGAATTTTTTACATTTTCTCTTATTGATTAATTTTTTGCATTTTTGGAAGTGAATGGAAACTCTCTCCTTACTTTAGTTAGGATTCATTGAATTGAAAATATTACATTATCATATTCGATTTCATTCATTTTTGGGTCGGTTCATAACACCATTGGTTTCGTATCCATTTACCCTTTGAGTAATAACAGCCTAAATAACACAACGCTTAATAAAATTCATCTAGTAATTTTTACATTTTTAGGGCTCTTTCCACCAATCTAGCTCAAGATTAGTGCTTTGGAATAGGTCATAGTTAATTTTCCAAAGCAACTAAATAAACAGTAGCATCTTGCGGTAGGAAAAATTCCAATTGTTGCATGTATGCTCTGGGAAGCTCCTCCTAAAGGAGTCAAGCACAAGATCATATCCGAACCAATGAGGTAATCATACATCTCTCATTGGGAAAGATAGAATATGTGCACGTATTAAAAATAGTAAACCTCAGATAGACCATTTTTGAGGAACCTGGGGTCACTTGTCAATAAACCTTGGATTATGTCAAGGAGCCTTCAAGGGGATTCAGCTAGTTACTTTGCCCTTGCGTGTATGTCAGATCGTAGACTGTTCCCCCAAGTATATTTTTTCCCATTGGAGACCTTAGTGGCAATAATATTTAGGATTTTTCCCAAGGTGACTATGGAGGGAAGGTCCCACTGTACCTGGAGTAGACGTTGACTAGACTCACTTGGACTCTCCGGAGGGTTCTCTTCACTCGAGATGGTTTAAGTGGAGAAAATTGCACCGGTATGTTTCACCAAGCAGGTTGTCGAGGTAACTGTTCCAACTGCCATTTTTGCATTAAAATTCTACGATGTTGGATTTCATCACCAACTAGTGTTTTTAGTGCGGGAATATATTGTTTGTGGGTGGTTTGACTCCTAGATTTTTTAACGCATGTTCATTTGTTTGTTTTTAATTTTTAGATACCATAGGTGTGAATTGTGAATTTTAATTGTTAGGTGTGAATTGTTAATTTTAGTTTTAAATTGTTAATAAAATTCAGTAAAGTTGAAATCTAATGGAAACTGTTCCAGAATTTACCAACCAAGGAACCCCTCTTAACGATAATCCTAGTACTTTTCCTTGCTTTGGAAATGTTGGTCCTCCTTATATGGATACATTGTCATTACTTGGATTTACAATAGGTTTACCGATATGGTTATTTTCAACTTCGTTGGCCCCAAATACTCCAATTATTCCACCTCAATTGAAGGCTTCACCTCAACAGAGTTCACCATATCAACATCACCAACCTCATGTTGACCCTTTACCTTCTTCACCCAATATTTATTCCTCCCTTTCTTCCTCTTTGCTTGGTAAAAGCCTTGACGCTAGTAACCAGGTGGCTAAGAAGAATAAGAAAGGGAAGAAGAAGAAGAAGCAAAATAAGAAAGAAGTCAACAAACCAACCATGGTTGTAAGTGTTAGAAGTTTTGAGGAAACCTCCAGCATGCATTGTAAACCCAAATACCCTTGAAAACTTTGTAAGGGTGACCAGTTCCTTATTAATTGTCCTAGTATTCCAAAGGTCTTGGAAGTATGGTCAGAAAAATCTCATCAACTTTCCATTGATCCATCAACCAGTGATTGTCAGGTTCCTGGGAAAAAGGGTAAAGTTAGATTTCCTTGTAGGTTATGCAAAGGGAGTCATCAAACTCACATTTTCCCTCACATGGATGAAGCCTCAAAATTATTGGAAAACCTTACTGTTCCACAGCAAAAACTTCTGACTGGTTACCATCAACTTTCTCCCAACCTACTGTCAACTAACAAAGTGATTGATCTTATCCAAGTATAGTCAATTCCACTCTTCCATTAAAGAGTGAAATTGATATCATTCAGGTTGATGATTCATTATTTGATCAAGTGGTTGACTCAATTTCATATTCGGTCGATCCCACTCTCGTAGTCGAGAGTGAAATTCATACCGCTCAGGTTCTTCTTTTTACATCAGATTCTTCTACACCGGGGGGCATTTCACATGTTTCCGTAGAACCCCCTCCAAGTACATAGGTCTTTCCTTTGATTGGAATAGACTGACAGAACCTCGTCTTCCTTCTTCCATCCCTTTCCAAATCATTTTGAAGGCTTGTGGTAAGAATGTACGCCACACACATGTAGATTAAGGTTCTTATGTTAGTATTTTATCCTCAACTTCTTGGCAAGCTTTGGGTTCCCCTCAGCTTGTGCCTGTCACGCAGAATCTGTCAGCTTTTAACAGAACCATTAGTGAACCTTTAGGGATCCTTCCTAAGTGTCCTATTACCTTGGAAGGTAAAATTTTCTGTATTGATCTTATGGTAGTCCGAGGCCCCTTGGATTTCAATTTACACCTTGGGAGAGACTATGTATATGCAATGAAAGCTGTCGTATCGACACTCTTTTGCGTGATGTCTTTCCCTCACAATGGAAACATTGTGACTATTGACCAACTTTCATTCACTAGTCTTGATTCGACTACCAATAATCCGACACCCCTAAATGCTCCTTATACTAAAGTGGCATCTACCTCGCCACGAGCTAATTATGTGGCAACTAGTCCCATGTTTTTAGTTACCGATGCAAGTGAGCCTCTCATTGTTTTCTCGACTTCCTTTGACTTAGATCCAGTAATTTACATGGAAAACTCTATGGGATTATTTGAACGAGATGTTCCTATCCAGAGAATTTTTCTTCCATCTGATGAAGACCTTTTGGAAGCCATGATCGAGGAGCGTCCCTTGACATGTCTTTCTTCCAGTTGGAAGCCATGACAAGGTCACCAAGAGGAAAATTCCTTTTACTATGTCAACCTCATTAAAAAATGAATCAGTAGGTCACAATGAGGATGGTTCTTTTCCTGTGTCAACCTTTTTAAAAAATGAAACACGATCCCATGAGGATACTTCTTTTCCTGTGCCAACCTCGTTAAAAAATGAAAGAGGTTCCCAAGAGGATAATTCCTGTTACTGTGTCAACCTCGTTAAAAAATGAAAAATGTTTCCATGAGAATAGTTCCTTTTACTGTGTCAACATTGTTAAAAATTGAATTAGTTGGTCAGAGGAAAGTTCATGTTACTGTGTCAACCTCGTTAAAAAATGAAACATGTCTTAGATGAGGACAGTTATTTTCCTGTGTCAACCTCATAAAAAAATGAATCAGTAGGTTATATAGGTAGATTGTAGAGAGTAGATATGAGGAAAATTATTTTCCTGTGTCAACCTCGTTAAAAAATGAAACAGGTGTCCTTGAGGAGAGTTCTTTTACTGTGTCAACCTCATTAAAAAATGAAACTTGTTCATGAGGATGGTTCTTTTCCTGTGTCAATCTCGTTAAAAAATGAAACAGGTGTCCTTGAGGATAGTTCTTTTACTATCTCAAGCTCATTAAAAAATGAAACATGTTCATGAGGATGGTTCTTTTACTGTGTCAACCTCGTTAAAAAATGAAACATGTGTCCATGAGGATGGTTCTTTTACTGTATCAACCTCGTTAAAAAATGAAATAGGTGTCCCTAAGGATGATTCTTTTACTGTGTCAACCTCGTTAAAATATTTTTAGATTCCAAGAGGATGTTCTTCTCCTGTGTCAACCTCATTAAAAAATTAAACAAATACCAAGAGGAAAGTTCTTTTTACTTTGTCAACCTCGTTAAAAAATTAATCAGTGGGTAATGAGGATAATTCCTTTTACTGTTTCAACCTCGTTAAGAAATGAATCAGTTCATCATGAGGATAGTTCCTTTTACTGTGTCAACCTCATTAAAAAATGAAACATGTAGTTGAGGATCGCTCTTGTTACTGTGTCAACCTCATTAAAAAATGAAACATGTCTTAGATGAGGACAGTTCTTTTACTGTGTCAACCTAGTTAAAAAATGAAACAGACCCATGAGGATAGTTCTTTTCCTGTGTCAACCTCATTAAAAAATGAATCAGTAGGTTATGTAGGTAGATTGTAGAGAGTATATTGATAGATTCCATGAGGATGGTTCTTTTATTGTGTCAACCTCATTAAAAAATGAAATAAGTTTCCATGAGGATAGTTCTTGTAACTGTGTCAACCTCTTTAAAAAATGAAACAGAGAACCATGAGGATGGTTCTTTTACTGTGTCAACCTCGTTAAAAAATGAAACAGGGATCCATAAGGATGGTTCTTTTACTGTGTCAACCTCATTAAAAAATTAAATAGGTCCCTGTGAGGATATTTCCTTTTACTGTTTCAACCTCGTTAAAAAATGAAACAAGTCCATGAGCATAGTTCCTTTTCGTGTGTTACACTCGTTAAAAAATGAAACAAGTTTCCACGAGCATAGTTCTTTTCCTGTGTCAACCTCATTAAAAAATGAAACAAATCCTCTCCTATTCAAGTCGAGTCTTTCATCCGATCTCGTAAATGAACCTTCATTCCATCCAGCTTTTAGTAACTAGTAGTCTACTTAGTTGAATGAAATGAAGCTTGGGGGGCATGCGCTCTAGAAAGTTACGCTTGGGGGGCATTGAACCTTATCTCAAGCATGATTTTTCCTTTGTTTCAAGCTTGTGTAAAAATGAAACAAACCATTCTCAAGCATGATTTTTCCACGTTTCAAGCTTGTGTAAAAATGAAACCTATCTCAAGAAAAGTTTTCTACGTTTCAAGCTTGTATTAAAATGAAACCTATCTCAAGCAAAGTTTTCTTTGTTTCAAGCTTGTGTAAAAAATGAAAACTATCTCGAGTCCATTTCAGTTATTATTTTCAAGACTCGTTAAACTCATGAAAATCCCGATAATATTTTTCTATCTTTCATTCTCGTAAAACACATGAAAATGCCGAGTTCTTTCCGTCTTTTCCTACTCGTAAATTAAATTGAAAGTTGGCCATATGAGTACATTTTTATCCCTTTTTCGAATTTTTTAAAGCTTACAAAAAAGTGAAAACAATGAGTACATTTTTATCCCTTTTTCAAACTCTTTAAAACTTACGAAAAAGAGAAAATGTTGATAACACTTTTATCACTTTTTCGGGCTCTTGAAAATTACGAAGAAGTGAAACCCTGGAGTTCTCTTTTAAGCCCTTTTCAGACTCTCTAAAAATGAAAAGATCGTCGAGTACTGAATATTAGAACTCGTTAAATTAAATGAACAGTCGTCCTTTCAGTATGAGTTTACCCCTTTTCCAGACTGAAATGGACTATTTATGAAAAAGGTATGCGTTGACTAATCATGGTCAATAGAGTTCTCTCCTGTATTATTTTATCCTTTTTCGGGCTTGAGAGACTAAATTTACGAAAAATTACACCCAAGGAGTTTTCTTAAGTTTTTCTTTTGACTCACTAAAATTGAAAAACACCGAGTTTCTCCTATACTGGACTCACTAAAATTTAACAGTAAAGGACCTGTCGATTACAAACAGGAACAAACCACTCCTTCTTAGGGTTCGATTTTATACTAAGCTGGACTCATCCAAAGGATGAGCTTATATAACAAGCAAATGTTATCCTCCTCAAGCTTGTCAAAAATAAAGAGGTACTTGCCAGAAATGGTGGGGGAAAAAGAGCGAAAATGGATCCAGTTTTTGAACTTTGTTTAAAAGAAGTATACCACTCTTGAACACGACACTTTTTTTCCTAGGTTGGGAAAATCCTTTGCCTATCAATTAATCAAACCATATTGAAAGTCTTTAGCCAGTTTCTGGGTATTAGATTTAGGTCAATTGTTACCAAACCATCTACAGTGTCGTTATGTGTTCAAGAGGACAGTTCAAATAAACCATTCATTGCAAACAATTGTCTCCATTCGCGTTGACCATCATTGAGTCATTCCTTGCAAAATATTTCTACAAAACTTGATCTAATGGTTTCGTGTCGTGGGCTTTCCTGCGATGGGTCACTTTCTATCAACAACAGATCATCATCTAGGAAGTTGATCTAGAATCCTATTAGTACCTTGGAATCTGCATTCCCTAATGGCAGGTTTCTCGCCTTCGACGATAGGTTGCATCATTGACCTTCGATCGAATGATTTCGTGAAGTGTTCGACTTCAAATCATTTATTCACACTTCATGGATTGTACTGAGTAATTTGAGAGCCATTTTAATTATTGGTGGTTTCTCTCATATTTGTGAGCAGTTCACATCATTG